>PVIH01005450.1:0-123992 GCA_004025045.1 Sigmodon hispidus | reverse complement strand
AGAGACTATGGGTGAGAGTTGGTTCTCTCCTTCCACACGTCAGTCCCAGGGATCAAACTCAGGTCACCAAGCTTGGCAGCAAGAGCCTTGACTAGCTGGGCCTTCTCATCAGCCTGATGTCCCTGCCTTGCTCAATACCTGACATCAAGACTTGTTTGCTTATCTGACAGAAGCAAGCAAATGCCCATGAGAGGGAAGGGGTCATATTTTCACACCTTCACTTTATGATGCCAGTATTATTATTGAGGTGCATTTCATACACTCTGTTAGTTACTCATTAGAAGCATCCAGCTCTGTTCTAGAGAGGTGGCCTAGGGGTAAAGAGTATGTACTGTAATGTAAGAGGATGTGTGTAAGGGCTAAGCAGGTCAGAGCATTTGCTGGTCCTATGGAGGACTCAGGTTTGGGTCCCAGCCTCCCCAAGGAGTATCTCACAATCACCCACAACTCCAGTTCTAGGAGATCTCACTTCCTCTTCTGGCCTCCACAGGATGTACAGACACACCTGCACAAAATAAATGAATCTTTTTATTAGGGGGGGGGGCAGATTTTTACTGCTCCTGTAGGGAACTCAAGTTCAGTTTTCAGCATCCCTCGGACAGCTCACAATCATCTGGACATCTACTTCTAGGGAATCCTACACCTTGTCTGGTTTCTTCAGGTACCAAGCAGTGCATGCATGAAGCACTCTTCTATATATGTGGACAAACATTCATACACATAAAATAAGAATGAGTGATCATTTTAAATACTTCCAAAAGGAAAGCTTACAACTCTATGGCATTTAACCTAGTCTTACAGTTAGGTGACCATTCTCAGAATCTTAGAATATTTTTATGACCCCCCCCAAACCTCTCATTTATTAGCACTCATTCCCTATTTGCTCACAGTCAATGTTGAAATGGTATTTCCACATCTGTATTCAAGTGTTAACCCCCAAGAACCTATTAATGTTATCCAGTTCTGAAACAGAGTCTCTGAAGATTTGGTCAGATTAATATATGGTCCAACCCTCAGCATCCTGCCAGATGCACTGAATCTGAAGAAGAGAAAGTGGGGAATGGACTTGAACTCATTGGCACAGGAGGCAGCTACCTGAATAGAACACTGATAGCACAGGCACTAGGAGCCACAATGACTACATGGGACCTCGTGAAACTGAAAAGCCTCTGTAAGGCAAAGGACACTATCATTTGGACAAAGCAGACCACACAATGGGAAAAGATACCTAACAGATCCACATGCAATAGATACCTAATATCTAAAATATATAGAGAACTCTAGAAACTAAATATAAAAAACCCTCAAATAATACCTCAATTAAAAATGAGGTACAGATCTAAACAAAGAATTCTCAATAGAAGAATCTAAAATAGATGAGAAATATTTAAAGAAATGCTCAATATTCTGAGCTATCAGAGAAATACAAATCAGAACTCCTTTGAAATTCCATATTATATCTGCCGGAATGGCTAACATTCACAACACAAGTGATAGCTCATGCTGGTGGGGATGTGGTAAGGGATCACTCATCCATTCCTGGTGAGAGTGAAAACCCAAGAAGACACTATGGAAGTCCGTGTCACAGTTCCTCAGGAGTCTGGGAATAGATCTACACCAAGATCCACTTATACCACCTTGGGCAATATACCTAAAGATTCTATATCCCACTACAGAGATACTGTGCTTATTGCTGTTCTATTCATAATAGCCAGAAGCTGGAAATAGCCTAGATCTCTATCAATAGATAATTGATTAAATAAATGTGGAACATTTATACAATGGAATGCTACTACATTTAAAAAAAAATCCCACAAAATTTGCAGGTAAATGGATAAAGCTAGAAAAAAAATCATCTTGAGTGAAGTGACCCAGACCTAAAAAGATAAATATAATACGCATTGGCTTGTATGTGGATGTTAGTTCTTAGATCTTTGATAGGCAAGCTGCAATGTATATAACCACGGGGGTTATGTATAGAGTAGGGCTAGTGGGAGAGAAGGATCTCCTGAGAAAAGAGAAATAGAATATATATAGTTATGGATGGATAGGACTGTGAGAGAGGAAGAGGAAAGGGAGGAAGAGAAGGGATGAGTGAGAGAATCCCAGGAAGGACAGACAGCTAAGGGCCACTTATAAAAACCTACTACGGTAGACGTTTCCTAAAATATAAACATGCATGAAAGAGATATAATTGGAAGCATCAAATAGTTGGGGAGACAAAGTCCCAATTAGACATCTCTCTTTACCAAATGAAAACTCCAAAGCTAGGAATGAGTTAAATATGACTGAGTTTTTGACCAATAAGGTCCCGTGGCAACCCCCAAACAACCTAGGCTATTGCCAATGCTTTTGATTGCTCTCCACAAACAGATAGGAAGATCCTATTGCTGAAGACAATACCTACATAACTCACTGAATCCACAGAGAAGTTGAGACTATGCCTACCCAGAGCCTTCATGCCTACAGACTGTTTATAGTAGTGGAAGGTACTCGGAATACTACCAGCAGAGAAAGATAAACACCAACCCAATTATAACACTCAGAGTTAGAAGTGTGATATGCTTGCAAGATACACTGATGCAATAGTGTTACAAAGCTTTTGGGAGCAACCAAGTAATATCTAATTTAATTTAAGACCCACTCCGTGAGATGAAACCTATAACTAATGATGCTTGGCTGGTCAAAAACTTGAGACTAGGTAGCCCAGGGATCTAGTGGGAAATCAATAATACTGTTCTGATAAAGAAACAAAAATAAAAAGACTCATAAAAACATTCTTCCCTACGCACAGACCAATGTCTTCTTCAGTCATCATCAGAGAAACTTCCTCCTTCAGCAGATGGGAACTTTATATATATATATGGCTACCTTTATTTAAATATTTTAATAAATTGTTAAAAAAAATAAGTATATGTGCTTGTGTCTGTATGTAGGTAACTGGAGAAGGCCAGAAGGCAGTGTTGGATTTTCTAGAGTCATTGGCTGTTGTAAGTTGTCTATTATAGGGCCGGGAACTGAATTCAGGTTCTCTTTAGGAATAGCAAATGCTCTTAGCTCCCGAGCCATCTCTCTTGGCCCAGCCATCTTTTTTGAAAGAGTTTCATTTCTGTATTTTGCCCAGTTTTTAATGTGGTTGTTGGTGTTTTTGTCGTTGGGTTGTAGGAGTTCATTCTATATTCTGAACAATTAGTCTTTTTAAAGAGATGTTAACATGTTATTGGTTTCAAAATCTTGCAGCAAGTGCTAAATGAGTGATAGATGTTCTTGACTATTTCTAGTACTCTGAAAGACAACTTGGCTTGTCTTTAGCTTTTTATTTATTAATTTTTATTTATATGGGTAGTTTACCTGTATGTATGTCTCTGCTTAGAGTGCCCACAGAATGCCCTGGAACTGGAGTTACAAACTGTTTTAAGTCACCATGTGGGTGCTGGGAATTGAACCTGGGTCCCCTGAAAGAGCAGCAAGTAAGCTGTCTCTGTGGGTTCCTCCATCATGACCTTGACCCCCCATCATGACCTTCACACACACACACACACAGAACCAGAGATCTTAATTTCTGAGCCATCTCCTCAGCCCATGGGTTTTATCTCATGCTTAACAAATGGGTTGGAGTAGCAGATTCCAGAATCATTGAGTCAAATTTGGGGTTACCAAAGAACCTTCTATATCCTAGCTACCCCCCATGTACTGTTACTTGAGGAGCTCTGTGTCATTATCCCCAACACTGATCCACACAAAGAAATCAAGTAGCTTACCAGATATCCCAGAGCTGGTAAGCAACGATTTGCTTTGGTTGCCTTGCCAAAGGCTTCTGTTATCTTGCTGAAGGCTTCAAATGTCTTGCACTTCATGGTGTGGTGGAACATAAAAACGTCAAAGGGGATTTGGACATCATGCTCCTGATGATGCATGCAAAGTGTCATCTTTACTTTACATGTCATCTAAGGAGCTACGAAGCCGAGCATATGGTTTTTCAGTTCATAAATTAATATCATCTATCAGATGCTACCTGTAAATAAAATGTGAGAAGACTGGCCATTTGTCCCAATTTCCCATTAAACACTAGATTATGGAAATGGGTGTAAGGACCTGGATTCATTCTGGGGGCAGGGCCCAGGTCTGTGAGTGAACTTCCGCAACAGCCAATGGATTCAAAGGTTAGATTCGCACCAGAAAACTCCAGTGGCTGCTGCAGCTTATCCCTTTGCCCAATCCTGGAACATCAAGGTGTGTTGCATCTTGATTACGTAGGGTTTTTCTTTAAAAACCCCTGCCCGTTGGGGCAATGCTCTCTTACCCCCTTCTGCTGTGCAGAGCTAGGAGATCAACCTGGGTTCTCATTCTCTGTAGGTAACAATAAAATCCTCACTCATAACAATGTGTCCAGCCTCCCTGGTGGAAATTCTTACATGCATAACAATGGGCATATGCTATGTTTACAGGCATATAATGAATTAGTGAGTGAATGACATGTGAATTGAAATCAGCTACGGGTTGCATGAACTCTACAGGAGTATGAGCATGTCTCGGGATCAACTTGAACTTTCCAGGCAGTTCAAAGTACATATTTGCAGCTCCTGATTCTGGCTCTAGGCCAGCAACATGCTCCCTTGAATTTGCAGCCTAGACTCCTAGCAGGAGCATGTGACGGGTGATCATGTGTTTGTCCTGTATTCTTTGCTCACACAAATAACCACTGATATTGAGCCTGTGACAGATGGGCACATGTTCATCCTGTATCCTATGCTTACCTAAAGACCCACTGACATTCAGTTCTCAAGAATCTCATTTCATTACACTCAAATGTCCAAGTGTCTTCACCCTTCTAACCCTAAAAGAGAAGTGATAGGAAGGCATAGTTTGGAGGGTCTTGAAAGTTCCATATAAAGTCTTCCAAACACTGAAACACAACTCATTTCTGGGAAATAATATGTTCATTACTCTAATTTACAGCCCATTCTGGAAGTTTTTCCTCTAGGAAAGGAGCTATTTCCAAGCCATGCCTATGTATAAATAAATTCTTTCTTAAACATTCACAGAATGCATCAGAAAGTATGCAAAGAACGTTGCATGTGGTGATGCAAGCCTATAATCTCAGTGCTGAGGAGGCTAGAATAGGAGATTCATCATTTGAGCCTGTCCAGGCTACATGGCAGTGTAAGACCTTATGTTCAAAACCATATGAGATAACTATGGCAATGCTGGCAGTTGATGTATTTTGTTTGCCTATTTTCACAGGGTTGTTTAAACAATGATAAAGGAAGGGATTGTTTTGCCAAGAGATAAATCTATAGCATCTTAGAGAGGGGAAATTTGCAGGACTATTTTTACTTTTGCTAGAAAGATTGTGTCCAGCCTGGGGTTTCTCTCCTACATTGACCATTGACCTGCACAGTCTTTTTTTTTTTTTTTTTTTTTTTTATGATCCAGCTTGTTGATCCAAAACCCGTAGAACATAGAACAGACTCGGAAAAGGTTCACAGTAAACTCTGAAGTAATTCCTGGGGAAATGGAATTTATGGAATTTCACTTCCCTCAGCTTGGATAAAGCCTACAGGATTTTTTTTCCTCCAAGGGTTGGTTGAAAACTATCCTATTGCCCCAAAAGTCCAGCCTTCAACCTTCTGCTGTGAGAGACAACCAGCACCTTCAAGTTACAGGCCTTCCGGTGACAGCTGCTGGAGCCCAGAGACACCACTGGGCCTTATCTCAGCCCACCCTTTGAAGCAAGTACTTGTCAGCCATTGCTCCAGTCACTTCCTTATTCCCAGAGAGGAAGCTGCTTCTGTGGACTCTGAGGCCCTGGTCACAGTTTGGATGTTTCAAAGAGTGAAGGGGAATTGTATTACGACTTTTCAATCTGTGCGTGCTTAGTCTTCTAATTCTCTCCTTCCCAGGGGACATAGTCATTGAAACTGTTTGTCATCCTGTGGCCGGAAGGGATGAAGGGTGTGGGGGTGTAGATGTTTCTCTGATTGTTTACCTTCTCAAACCTCTCCTTTCCTCACCGAAGAAGCATTGAAGCTTCATCTGTTCAAAACTGAATAATCTACTTTGAACTTCAAAATTTGGGCTCAGAGAAGGAAGTGATGAAGGGTGCAGTTATTTCTGAGATAATTTATTCTCTGGCTGCAGAAGATCTAGGACATTGCTCATGCTGACTGAACGACTGTACTTAGGAGGTTTCAATATTCACATTCCGGTAAGAATTAGACAGCTCATGCGCAAAGAGGATTTTCAATATAGGCCTGGATTTCTGCATCATTGGAAAGTTAGTCATATGAATGAAAATAAAATATTTGTAGTCAAGCTTACTGGCACAGGTTTGTAATCCCAGAGGCTTGGGAGGATGGGGTAACGGGAACAACTTACCTTTTTTGTTTATTTGTTTGTTTTAAGAGTTTGGGATATAAACACATAAATCAGTGATAATGTGCTCATATAACATGCACTGGCCCTTGGTTCAATACCTAGTACCTAAAACAAAACAAAAGCTTATTTTTTTATAAGAATATAAAATTACCAAATTAATAGCAAACAGCTCCTATGGGATGATTTATGTAAGACCCACAGGACCAAACCCAAAATTCATTAAGGTCCAGTAGTGGGAGGTTCCTGAAAGTGAATACAATACAGGTCACAGTGATTCCGGATGAGGGTCAAATTCAGCCAATGCAGGCTCGTCAGGAATTTTCTAAAGGCATCCTAGAAATAGGCTCAGCCCCTCTCTCTTCCTCTGCAGATAATTACATGTATGGCTTGTTGAGAAAGATACTGCAGTTATTTCTTATTGCTGTAACCAAATACCCGAGGAGAAACTCCTTACAGGATAAAAGGGTTATTTCAGTGAGGAAAGTCTGAGAGTCAGGGGCTGCTTGTTTGCATCTGTAGGGGTGTGTAAACAGAAGAACGGGAATGGCAGTGCTCAGGGAGCTTTCTGGGGGCATTCAGGGGTGATGCTTGGGTTTCAGGGGAGTTTCACTCTCTCAGTTAATCTTCTTTAGAAACTTTCTCACAGACACATGAGAAGCCAAATGTAAGCTGCACCCATGCCCTAGACCCTTAAGTCCAGTCAGGAGATTTGAAATTACATGTCATAGGAGTATCTAAGCTGATTGCTTTTTTAAATATATATATTTTATTTTAATTATGCATACACGTGGAAGGTTGCTTTTGAGTAAGACCCCAAGGGTCATAAATGCTGGGAGAGGCTTTTCTACATTAACACCCAGCACCACCACCACCACCACCACCACCACCACCACCACCACCACCACGTGACTGCTGATGTTATTTGTTATTCTGCTTGGCACTGATGGAGTGATAGTTGGTATTTCTAAAGAGATTAAGAGGCTAAGTATTAGTAGTCAGGTTCTCTGCTTTAGCAAAGCCCAAGCTTTCTTTGCCTTTTCGTGTGATTTTTTCAAGCTTCTAAAACACCAAGTCCCCAGGGATTACAAGTCACCATCCGAAACTACCAATGAAGAGCAACATATGTATCCCGAGAGAATATTCTGTTAGCATGGGCTGTAATAAGCTGTTCTCACTGAGAGCTGAGCTCAAAGGAATAATGTTAGGAGAAACAAAACAGTAATTTATTTCTTGATACTGAAAGCACTCTACTTAATAGAAAACTTTTAAAAACAAGGAAGCAAAAGCATGCATGATTTTATAACTAAGAGGAAATTTCAACCATTTGGGTGCGTTTCCTTCCAGTCTTTGGTGTCATGTACAAAATGGCAGTCATTGCCATCTCATGCATCTCATTTATCCTGTCCTTGCCTGTGTCCTTCTGTACTGTCTAAGAATATCTTCTGTTTCCTCCCAGCCTTCTGCAGACCATCCTCATCTCTTCATGGGCTTCCCTGCTCTCCTATTACCTGCCTCTTTAGTACCAGCCTGGCTCCCGCTCTCCATGCTCACCCCCTATACTGCAGACCTAGCTGTTTATTTAAGTATAAACTGTTTAGCTGCCTTGCATGGCTTGCTAGGTCCTTAGGCTAGCATTCTTAACCACCACTCACTGTGGATTTCAAGGCCCTTCGCCTCCCACCCCTTTCCTCTCAAGCCTTCAAGCTATCCTTGCCTCAAGTCACACCCTGCCTCTCACACCCCAAGTGGTACTCATTATGCAGCCATACTCTTTCTCGGGATCTTTGCATGACCACTTTTAAGCTTCCAAATGTCAGTGGTGTCCTCTGGGTAGCTTTCTTGGACCCTCTCCCTGTATCTTTCCAAGATCAGAGACTCCTGGGACCCCTGCACAGTGAGGACTAACCTCACTGTGACACCATGTTAACTGCCTAGCTCCTCCACCCGACTGTGGACTTTGAAGGATCCTCATTCCTTCTACTCATCATGTCAGACTCTTCAAGTTGACCAAAGCCTAAAATGCCATAGTAGTCTCTAATTGTCTGTGAATTGTTTCCTCAAATACAGCAATCTGTGCCATATAAACTGTATAATACTTTGTAAAGTCTTACATGTTAAAATCAGTATTATCTGAGAGGAGTAACCATTTCAGTTTTTGTTTTAGACAGAGCTATGTAGCCCTGGCTGTCCTGATACTTGCCTTGTAGCTCAGGCTGGTTTGGTAGCTCTGCCTCAGTCTCCTGAGACTTGGGACTACTGCTATGTGTCACCATGTCCAGGTTCTTTTTTTAGTCATAATCCTTTTGATCTGTGATGTGTCTCACTGTGTAGTTATGGTTCAAGAGCAACACTGAACGCATGTGTTACTACCTCTTTGTACCTGATTATAAGTCAGGTTTATATTATTTATTTTCAGGTTATGTTTGGTTTGGTTTTTAGGTAAGTTCTTTCTGGGTAGCCTAGGCTAACTTCAAACGCCCCAGCCTCTATCTCTTGAGTCCTGGGATCACAGGAGTGAAGCACTATGTGAAGCCTTGGACCTGAATTGTTTTCTAAGATTTAGCATTTCAGGATTATCATGTGCAATATAGTTTTCTGACAGTTACTCTTCATTATTTTAAGTAATTTGCCTTCTAATCTTGTATATGAAAGTTTTTTTAGTGACTTTTGAACAAATGGAAAGTTTTCCTGATGTTTTTTTCCACCTATGTGGTTTGAGTTACATTTGTTGAATATTAAAATATTCTTGATTCCTTGAAATTTGTTGTGTTATGCCTATTAACACATTGACAATTTGATTTATTAGCTCTATTTAGGAGAATCAAGTCTGACTGTTAGTAAAACTGGTCCATACTTTCTGTCATTGGCTTAGATAGGGAGAGTACTTACAGATTTATCAGATGAGTTGGAGAACTTTCCCTTCTACATCTTCTTCTCTAAGACAGGGTGATGAACATGATGAGGATGATCTGTTCCCTAAGCGTTTGATAGAACTAACTCATACAACTTCATGGATCTGTGTATGCACTGAGATCTATTACATAAAGACTATTCATCATTTGATTCAGTTTGCCTGTGCCCTTACGTGCCTCTGGTTCTGTAGGGACACAACCTTTGTCTTCTGCTTTGCAAGTTCAGTTCTTTACATTGTCTGTCTTCTGTAGTGTCCTAAGGTGCCCAAAATAACTATATACAATCTCAGTTTTATCTCAAGCTGCAGTTTTACCTGCTGAATATGTGTGTGTGTGTGTGTGTGTATGTGTGTGTGTGTGTGTGCGTGTGTGTGTGTTGGTGTTACTGCTACTTTTTGAGACAGAGTCTCATTTTAAGGCCTGGAATTTGTTACAGAGACCAAGCTGATCTCCAACTCCTGGCAGTTTACCTATCTCAGCCTTAAAGTGTTGAAACTACAGGTATAAAGCAAAATAATTACCTATGTCATTTCTTTTTACCTAAAATGTGATCTGTGTTGCCCAGATTGTCCTTGAACTTACCATCTTCTGCCTCAGCATTCCTGACAGCTAGAATTATAAATATACACCTTCATACCCACCTCCATGTTACTGTGTAAAGCTAATATTTTCTTATAGTTGATACTAGAAGAAAGTTATTTTCCACAGGCGATTTTTATATTTATCTTGTAAAATTTCCTAGGTATTCATGTGTTATGTACCTTCAGAGTTATGCGTTCCTTTTTCCCTACTTTTCTTATGTTTCCTCAACACTTGTGATCATTATACTGCTGTTCAACTTATTTATTTTTTAAACAAGGAAAACTAGAAGAGTCATATTTATACTATTAGTTAGAAAGGATCTGGATACCTATTACTTGTAAGCAATGGAAAATGCACTTATCTGTGTTAGTCAGCTTTCTGTTACTGTAATGAAGTACCCGAGAGAATCAGCACAGTAAGAAGAAAGGTTCATTTTGGCTCATGGTTTCAGGTCTCTGGTGAGGCCGAACTTTGGTTCTCACCTTATGATAGCAGTGATGTAAAATAGAGAGAAAAAGAGACAGGCATCTCATAACCTATCTTAAAAGCATGCACCTAATGACATAAAATGTCTCTCTCAGTGTGGTGATTTAAATGAGAAATGTCCCCCCATAGGCTATGGCATTTGAATATTTAGTTGTGAGGTTTAAACAATATGGCCTTGATAGAAGAAGTTTGTCCCTAGGGGGTGTTCACAGTAAAGGATGTGAACTCTCAGTTCCTGCCTCCCTATCATGATAAATTATAAAATATTATCACAACAGAAAAATAACTAATATGCTAAGCCTCACTCCTTTAAAAGTCCTTTTTTTTCTTTCCTTTTTCTTTATTTCTTTTTCTTCTTTCTTTCTTTTATTTTATTTTATTTTTTTTGGTGTTATAAGACAGGGTTTCACTTTGTAGTTCTGACATCCTAGAAATGACTATGTAGACCAGGCTGTCCTTGAACTCAGAGATTCACCTGCCTCTCGAGTGTTAGGATTAGTATGCCACCACACTCAGCTATCAGTTTCTAATAGTGCCAAGCAGAGGAACAAGTCTTTAAATCATTCTAGATCCAAATTCTTCTAGAGCCATTCGAATGTCTCATAGGTCCTTGTGCTGGTTGGCCAAGAAGGGAGGGGGGAAATGAGGGAGGGGGAGGAGGAGAGAGAGTTAACTGGTGTCTGAGTGTATAATTGATATAAACAGGCCTCATTTCACACACCGACTCTAACTCCAGATGTCTGAGGATGCCTGCCTGGACAGGTTTATTGAGAAGGATTCTACTCAGCATGCAGGACCACCCTGGCTAGTTAGTTGCATCCACCAGGAGGCTGTAAACGGAGAGAGCAGAATACATAGCACATATTCCTGCCCCTATTCCAGGGACTGTCACTGGGAATGACACAGGCATGGAAATCAGTAGTAACTAACATGTAAAGGGCCTTGGCCTCCTTAGCATGTTGAAGGGACTCATTTCTGCCTCTCAGCAGCACCTCTAACTAGAGGCCAAGTCTTCAGCACACAAGTCTTTGGAAGTGATGTGCTGCTTCCTCCTCAAAGGAGAACACTAGTGATCTGAGGTAGGCTAAGAGAGCAGAAAGACTGGCAGCCTGAATCCAGGCCCAGAAAGTGAATATGGAGTCATTCGCCCAAGTGTAACTCTGACCAGATATGTCCAAACCTAGTGCCCAGCCTGCTGTGATTTGAGTGTAAAAGGTCCTCTAGTAGGTCATAAGTGTGAACATTTCATGCCCAGATGGTGGCATTATTTTGGATAGTTGTGGAAGAGGTGGAGTCTCCATGGTGAAAGTGAGTTCCTGGGGTGGGCCTTGGGGTTTCATAGTGAAACTAAGAATTCAGAACTGTATAACTAAGAAACAGCCCTATTAGACCTGTGTCAGTATAAGCTCATGGTTGAGCCATCTATTGGCAATCTAAGACCTCTATTCCCTACGCTCCATTATCTCCTTACCTTTGGGGGAGCCTAGCCTTCCTTATCCCATGGAAAGGAGGTGAGTGTCTCACTGCACCTGTCTACCTCCTTTTAGCTCAGGAAGTGGTCCCTTGAAAGGTCAGATCACCTAAGCTGGAACTGAGAATTCTTGCAGGTTCTCTATGTGAGCACTTGGAGGAAACCAGGATAACATAAACTAGGTCCACTTGACTGCCCTTCAGAGAAAACATACTCATAGGCAGTGAGAAAGGAGGCAGCTGAAAGAGAAAATCAGAAGTAGGAGAGAGTCAGAGGCACAAGAAGAGAGAGGGGACACCTGCTGTCCTCATTGTTTGTTGGGTCCCTCATATGTACTCTATGCACCTCTGGACTTTGGCTGAGTGAGTCAGCGAACCTATTTTTAATTGTTCTATTTTGATTGGGTTTGTTTCCTCATCACTCAAAATGTCTTGCTGAGTACAACAGTTAACTTCTTTCTTTAACGGTCAGTTAAGTTTATCTGTTTGAGGAGGGACAGGCAAACAAAGACTGCATTCACAAGTCCAGGCACCTTTGCCTTTAAGGCTTTCCAAACATGCCTTCCCCCTCAGCCACATGCCTACAGGAAAAGGAAGTCATGGAATGAGTATACTGAGAGAAGTGCTTCAGGAAGACAGCACATCCTGAGGCTAAGAAGAGCTCTAGCCTGTGGAGTGGCCATGTTGCCCTCTGGTTAATACCCCTCCATACCCAAACTGAGGGAAGAATTCTGTTCCTCTCCTTCTGTTGCTGTACTAAGACATTGTGAACAAGAGCCGTTTAGTAGGGGAGGACAGGATCTATAGGGCTTCCATTTCAGGTCCCAGTCCATCACTGAAGGGAATTGGTACAGGAACTCAAGTAACAGCTGTGAACAGAACCCACTGAGGAATGCTGCTTGCTGCTCACTCACAGAGCCAGGCTTAGCTAGGCTGGTACCACCTGCCTAGTGATGGTGCCACCCACAGGATTGGGCCCCCTCCACAATTAGTAATCAAGAGAGACAGAGAGACTCCCCCAGACAGACGTACTCATCTAGGTAGTCCTTCAGTTGAGACACCCTTCTCATGTTGTGTCAAGTTGTAGGCAAGTTGCATCAAATTGACAGTTAAAGTTAGCTAGGACAATGGTAGCAAGATGGTAACACTTCCTTACTTCTTTAGTACCCCACCTCATGCTTTGATGAAAAAGCTCCAGTGGATACACATAGATGTCATGGTTTGTGTATGAAATATCCATCACAGGCTCACGTACTGAATTCTTGGTCCCCAACAGTGGTGTTATTAGGGGAAGAGGCTGGAAAGGCCATGGGGTGCAGCCCAGCTGGAGGAAGTAGATTGCTAATGCTGTGCTTTGGAAGCTACTAGAACCAGGCTGCTTTCTTCCTCTCTGCTTCCTGGCCACTGTGAGGTGATGGACATCACGTTTCTGCAGTGTTTACTCTTGTCTTGCCACAGGCTCATGGTCAACGAAGCTAATGATGAGAACCTGAGAAGGCGTGGGCTAAAAGGAGTCCTTTCAGTTTTCCCAAGTCTTTGGTCACAGCAGCAAAAGCGTCACTAACATGGGAAGTAGCTGCTAACCCCTCAAAGGACATATCCTCCAGTGTTTAACACATTCCTTTCAGTCTCTAATGTTGCTAGTTGGTCTTCTGGGGTGCTCTCTGACTCTATTGGAGATCAAGGAAGGGTCAATGGTTGTTTGTGCCAGTGATGACTGGGAAATGCCCATCAGGTCTAATTGAGAATGCTATGGAGCTTCCCAGAGGATTGGAACACTTGGGCCCTGATGACTGCTTGAGACTGTTGGGAGGTAGTCCAGGGACCCTGGAGGGAGGCATTAAAACAAGAACAGGAGTGAGTGATGCCATAAACACTTGAACAGCTTTGTGGCTTTGCATATGGCCTGCTTGTCAGCTGAAGCCTTCTCTGGTTCCTTCTTCCTAGTTGTGAATGATGACAGCATTGTTGATATGATAGCATTTAACCACAAATGGCACCAATTAGTTATTTCACAAAGTGCAGTGCACTCTGGGAAGGTGTCTTATCTCAGCTATATGGGGCTGGCAGGTGAAGACTGGAATCTACATCCACCACCTGAAGAAAAGCTGTCAGCACGTGGTCTCTGCATCTAATTCAAGGTGACAGGCAGGGATGATCCATTCTAAGTGAAGCATTCATTCCTGGCTCCATATAACCTCCTAAAGATCATAAAGGCTGCCCATGTCCTCATGTTCATCAACGTCAATGCTCTTATTTGTCTGCTTTTCAGATGTGAAATTCTCCCTCTTCTCTCTCCTCACTGATAAACATGTAAAGCAACATGAGGGGTCAATCTCTTCACAATACTCGTCTTCTGCCAATAACATTGATATAAGTTTAGAGAATTGTAGGGAAGGCATAGAATTAAATTAGACATTTCTAAGAAGTAGGGGGAGGGCAAAGTGACACAGTCTCATTATAGAAGATTGAGGGCTAGGGGCTGGAGAGATGGCTCAGCGGTTGGGAGCACCGGCTGCTCTTCCAGAGGACCTGGGTTCGATTCCCAGCACCCACATGGCAGCTAACAACTGTCCGTAGTTCCAGTTCCAGGCAAACACCAAGGCAAATAAATAAATAAATAAATAAATAAAGTTTTTTTTTTAAAAAAAAAAAAAAAAAGAAGAAGATTGAGGGCTAATATCTGCTATTAACTGTATTAACTGTGGCGAGTCTGAGCCTTAACATACAATCATCATTCTAATAAGCTACTCTCCAAGGTTTAATACATGCAAAAAAGAAGAAGAGGAGGAGGAGGGTAGTCCTGGACTTAAGACAAAGGCTGCTTTATTAATCACCCTAACTGCCTGGGGGCTGAACCCCTGTTGTGCTACTCAGGCATTCTATAACTTGGCTACATCCATAACTCCCAGTATAAACAAATTTATGGTTGTTCCCAGATCTCTAGTTCCCACAAGGTTGTATGGTATTGATGTAAACACGCAATAGGTTTACAGGGAATGAGCCTATGCTTAGAGAACTGACATCTTAAAAAATATCGATATCAAATTACTTGGAATTTCATACATTTATACAATGTGTTTTGAGCAAATATGTTCCCATTTTGTCTCCTCCAACCTCTCCCATATTCCCTGTCACTTCATCCTTTAAAGTTCTTGTATTCTTAGTCTACTGAGTCTACTTTGTGAAGCCCATGTGTGCACAAGTATGGAGACATCACTGAGGTGTAGCAACTTCTCTGGCACTGCATTCCTGAAGAAAACTGACTCTCTTTGATAGCTGCCATCAACTGCCATTTCATGAACCCTTCTCCATCCACACAGGGATCCTGGATGGCTGAATCTTATGTCTTGTGGAGTCAGGGCCATTTGAGAAGAACCCGTATCTTCTAGAGAGAAAATAGACTTATACACCCTTGCTCTTCAGAGAAACACTACATCTTTCAAGTCTTCTCACAAAACAATTGTCCTTGAAAGATGATCCTGAATGGAAGGTAGTTATCAGCTTGCTGGAAAGTGGTTTGGGAGCATGAGATATCTTGGAGAAAGTTTCTCCCAGCACTATTCAGTATTTTCATTCACTTTCCGAGATTACATGAGAAAATACCACAAAGTAAATGATGAAAACAACCAAGGCTATTCACTTACAGTTCCATGGGGCTTGATCTTATTCCCTGCTCCTTCTTCCTTGGTCCTTCCAGATTCTAGTGGTCCCAGGCATTTCCTGGTTTCTAACTACATCATCTCAACCTCTTCCTCTGTCTTCACACAGCCTCCTCCATGTGTCTTTCATAAGGACATCTTGTTGGATTTAGGGGCTTTCTAGATAGTTCATAATGATTTCATTTGAGATAATGAATCTGCAGAGAATTCCCCTCTTTCTAATCAAGGTCATATTCCAGGGTTGGAACATTAACACAGAGACATATCTGTTGAGGAATATTTGTATACTGTGTGAAGAGATATTGCTGAGATTGGAGTAATAAAAAGCTAAATAGCCAATAGTTAGGCAGAATTTCCAGGGAGAGAAAGGAGGGGGATGAAGAATCTAGGCATACAAGAGATGCTGATGAGACATGGAGGGAGTTAGACATTCAAAATGATAGAAAGGTAAAAAGCCACAAGATAAAACACAAACTAATAGGAGGAATGTGTTACTTTACTCATCTATCATGTGACAGCAAGGGGAAAGCTAGCCTTGAGGTCATAAGGATGGGAGAGCTGACTCTGTCCCCCACCAGCTGCAAACATTCTGGAGAGCAGGCCCTGCACCTCAAATAGGCAACCCAATAGAGCCAACCCCATTGACAGAGGTGTGGATGAGTCATCCCTGATGCCTAAACCAGACCAATGACTCTTTGCAATGAACACTTGCACATAAAGATATATGGATAAAAGGGTTTACTGTGTGTGTCTCACTGTGTCACATTATAGCTTCCATGATGAGATTGATTTTTTTCCTTCTGTTTTTTTTTCTTCTTGTTTCTCTTAAATTTTATTTTATTTTATTTTAGGGGAGAGGTTGCAAGGGCAGAGGGTGGATACTAAGGGGCAGGGAAATGAATGGGATGGAAATGCATGATGTAAAAGACACAAAGAAATTTTTAAAAAGAAAACACTAAAAAAATAGAAATAAGCTAACTTAAGGCATAAGAGCTAACAAGCTAGTTAGGAACAAGCTTAAGTTATAGGCCTGGCTTTCATAATTAATAATAAGTCTTTGTGTCATTATTTGGAAGCTGGCAGGTGAGACAGAGAAAGACTCATACATACCTTTTTGAGGGTCTTTAGTCAACCCAGTTACCTGAGCTTCTGGTAAATTTCCCACAAATACTTTACTTCATCAACCGTTCTGATTATTTTAGAGAAACTAAGACTAAATCCATTCAACTTGTCTGAAACAGGCTCTGATTGTGCCTATATTTAAAAAAAAATGAAGAAATCTTAGACTGACAACTCCTCAGCACACCTGTAAGTTCTAGAACAAAAAAGAAATCAAACTCAAAATGAATAGATGGCAGGAAATAATCAAATTGAGGGCTGAAATCAACGGATACCAAGAAATTAACTCAACTCCAAATGGATCAAAGACCTTAACATCAAATCAGTTACTCTGAACCTGAGTGAGATAACCCAGACCCAGAAAGACAAATATAGTATGCATTCTCTTATATGTGGCTGCTAGTTGTTAAATCAATGATAATCAACCTATAATTCATAGAATTACAGAGGCTGATTATGAACTCATGCCCTGGTGGTGGGATGAAGGCAGATAGATCTCCCTAGGAAACGGAAATAGAATAGATAGTTATGAATAGATGGGGTGGGGACTGGAACAGAAGAGTATGACAGAAGAGGGTATTGAGGGAGAGCCTATGGGGAGAGAGCTAAAATTAAGGGCTATCTGAGCGTTAGTAAGGGAACCTTATACAGTAGAAGCTTTCTAAAATATATACTTCTGTGAAAGCAATCTAAATGAAATCATCAAATGATGGGAGAGACAGAGAACATAGGAATCCCCAAGCAATCCAGGCTATTGCTAAGACTATATATAGGTTGCTCTCCACAAACTAAAGGCATAGCCCCATTGCTTAAAACAACACCCACACAACTTATTAAACATGGAAAAGTCCTCACCGCTATAATCTAGCATTTTTTGACAGAGAAGTACTCTACATGCTTCCAAAAAGAAGCATAAACACTAACCCAGTCACAAACATTTTATCTATGATGGTGACCTGCCTGCAAGATATGCTAGTATGATTTTATGGGCATAACTAACCAATAACTGATTTAGCCCCACTCCATAAGTCAGAACTCATACCCAACATTGATGTGGTGACCAAGAATCTGAGACTAGATATCCCAGGGACTAGGGTAGAACCAAATATTATTTGTTCTAAAAAGTATCATAATAAAATAACTCCTTACAATATTTTGGAATACTCAGTGGTATATTATCTATGTCTAGCCCTCGCCATAAAAGCTTCCTCCTGCAGCAGATGGGAACACACACAGAGACCACACCCAGACATGATGCAGAAGGTAAAAGACCTTGGAACACTCATTTCTAAATGGGATGTCTCCATCAAATCCATCCCTCTCCTCAGGGAATCCCAAAGACGTGCAGCCAGAAGAAAACAAGGTCTTCTAGACACAAGACTGGTGAACACATGAACTCACAGAGACTGAGACAGCATAGACAGGCCTGCAGGAGTCTGCACCAGATGGGGTCCTAGAGGTGAAAGGAGAAGCAGACACCTGCCCCCACCCCTACCCAGAAGCTGTGTCCCATTGATAACCACTTGTGAATGAAAACTTAGTTTTCTCCAAGGGAGTCTCATTGGAAAAGTAAACTAGACTTAAGGTAGACTGCAAGCCCAGAAGCAGATGGCCACCAGAAAGCAAACTCATTAACATCTTTGGAGCGTACTCGCCTCATAATATTGTATCAGTGATATTTTCAATCTTTATTTTAAATCTTAATTTAAATTTTATTTTGTTCATATATTTTTCTCTTTGTACCCTACAGGTCCTTTGTGCATATATTATGGCTTCCAGCTTGGTGTTTTTGTGGGGTTCCTGGGTGTGCTGCTGAGTGGGTCTCTGTTTCTTGTGCCTTCTCTTTGGCTCTTTTCCTTATGGTTGCTTGTACAATTTCAGTGTGTCAGTTTTTGATTTATGTTATTATATTTTATTGTATTGTGCTTTATTTTATTTTATCATCAACCCTTAAAAGCTTGTCTGTTTTCCAGTGAGAGACAGAAGGAGGGTGGATCTGGATAGGAGGGGACATTGAGAGGGGCTAGGTATGGTAGAGGGAAGGGGAAACTGTAGCCTGAATATATTATACATGAGAAATAAAGTATATTTTCAATAGAAAAATAAAACAAAACTAAATTGAAACAGAAAGATGCCTCCCATTTCCTAGACGCTACCTAGAAACCAACCAAGTGATGACTGTAATCAGCAGTTTCCGGCCTGACCTAGCCCCAAGGTCCAGACCTGTCTGTAGCTGCTTAGTCCCAAATAATCACATAAAGGCTTATATTAGTTACATACTGTTTACCCTATGGCTTGGGCTTATTACTTGCTAACTCTTACACTTAAATTAACCTGTGATTCTACTTGTGTTTAGCCTTGTTGCTTGGTATCTTTTCTCAGATCAGCATTCTTATTCCATGTCCTCTGTGTCTTGATGTAATCTGCTCTTCTGCTTCCCAGAATCCTCTTAGTCTGGGAGCCCTGCCTATACTTTCTGCATATTAAATATTAATATTTTACCAATATTAATTATTAAATTATTAAATATTTAAATTATAAATATTTAAATAAATATTTAAATTAAAGCAATATTTACAGTGACAAATATTTATAGTATACAAAAGCATAGTACCTCAGTAGGTGATGACTTTCTGGTGACAGTCACATCCAATGACCAGCAAACCTGACAAGATAAGGGAGGTTGAGTCATATATATTCTTGAGTTTGGCTTTGAGGAGGCTATTCCCTGTCAGTGTTAATTGGCTGGGGATTGTGGATTGCAGACTGTCCACAGGCGTGTCATTGCCAGACTGCAAATTTCCTAGAAAGCCAAAAGCTTGCTCCAGCTCTGTTTAAATAGCTGATATGGGTAGAACCAGATGTTCCTAATGCAAGGAGAGCACTGGGACCCAATGTGCTAACAATAGTGGAGAATCACAGGACTTCTAGAGGAGGTTACACACTCAGTTAATGTCATCTCCCCAGGTGTTCACAGAGGTGACTCACCATGCAGTGTGGCCTCCATTGCCACAAGACAAGTAGGTCAGCTTATGGCAGGAGAGCTGTGACTCTCCATCTGGACTTAATGAACATTTAAAATTCAAATATGCAAAAAATTAGTATCAATATCAATTAGACATTAGCAGTACAATTCACAACGGTGCAATAAATTGGCACAAATGTGCTGGTTCAAGATCACTTCTGTCTCCTGCCCTCAGCAAACCCTGTCTAATCCCAGCAGCTAATCTGGGAGCTGTTTTCTCCCACAATATTAGATAGGATGGTGACTTTAGGATCTATATTTGATATCTGATAGAGCCATAGAAATCTAAGACTTCATATGAGAAGGATAGCAGGGCCTTAAATGCCTCTGTATATAGGCTTCTAGGGACCTGGAGGGCAGCCTGGCCTCAGCCAGTACAAACTTGTGATAACTGGTGCATTAAGACATGTCATTCTACGCACTTCCATGTAAGTCATCCTAAGCCTGCCTGGGGCCTTGACAAAGGCAGAGTCTGGATACAAGGTGATTGAGACCAGGGAGAGACTGTTAGTCTTTTGCATGTGGCGCGTGAATGGAATCTCAACACCGGGAGTACCAGAGGAGAGTTTATTAAAGCAGCAGGCAGAGGTAGGGGCAGAAGGAAGCAGAGAGAGAAGAAGAGGGAGGGGACTTCATAAAGATTTTGATATAGATTAATAGTGAAGTCTTTCTATCCACACTACATCTAACAAAAGAAAGATGACTATCTTTGTTTTGTTTTTTAATTAATTATTTTCTTTTCAGACAGGGTCTCTCACTGGCCTGAAATCTTAAAGCTAGGCTGATTGAGTAGTAGTCCCTAGGATCGACCTGTCTCTATCTCTTCAGCGATGGTGTTTCAAGAGCATGTCACTGTGCCCTACATGCCCACCATGCAAGCCTGCCCATCATACTCTTCATGCCTACCACATCCTCCATGCCACAATGGCCATTATGGGTATAAAGCTCACTGTGCCCTCCTGCTCACCCTGCCTAGCTTCTTTCTTGTTTGTCTCTGAGAGCTAAACTTAAGACCTTCATGCCTGCAAGATCACTAAAATTTATATTTAGGAGATCTTTCTACCATACACATACACACACACAGACACACAGACACACACACACACACACACACACACACACACACTTGCATGCTGTGAAACTAAAGAAGTTTGTATACATAACTTGTTCTGTATTTAAGATTGTTTCTAAAGAATACATCTTCAGAGGTAGTTAAAATTAAAATAAATATTTCATATTTATTTATGCATCTGTTTATGTGAAAGTCAGAGGAACATTTGGGGGAGTCTGCTTCCTCTTTTATATTTTTGGTTGTGAGCCTAGCCTTTAATGGCTGAGCCATCTCTCCAGCCATCCTCTTTTAACCTTGTGGGTCCTAAGGAATAAATTGAACTCAGTCTTGAAGTTGTGGGGCCTAGAGATCACCTCCCCATCTATGTCAAATGTTGGCTTGTTTGATTTTCTGTGTATAACTACTGTGAATTCTTAAGTGTGACAGCCACATCATGTCCAGACATGACATTTCACATCATTTCTTCCCCCATCATCTGGTCTTATGTTCTGCTTCCTCTCCTGTGTTGTCTGTTAGCCTTGGCAGGAGTGAGAATGTAGGGTGAGTGACTGATAAGGATGTCCCACTTAGGGCTGAGCACTCAGTCTCATATCCTCATCAGTTTGAACAGTTATTCACCTCTGTTCTGACTGCTGCTCTCTGCAAAAAGAAGCTTCTCTGACCAAGGAAAGGCTGAAAGCAGCCCAGGCCTGTGGGTATACACATAAATACTTAGAAGACAACAAAATTAAACTGTTGAAAGCTGGGAATGTAGCTCCATGGCACAATATTTGCTCTACTGCTTAGGTGAAGATCTGACTTTGATCTCTAACACTGAAAGTAATATAAATTTTAAAAAATTAAAGCTTCATTTGAGATAATGAAATATTTACACATAGTCATAAGAAATGACGGAGCTCTGTCTGTGCCTCGTGAGGTTATTCACCTCAGCAACACTGCACAAGTTCAGACTCATGGCATCAAAATGAAAGCAGTCACGACACAGACATCCTCACCACCGCAAGATGCCGTATATAGCCAGTGATAGCTTTCAAACCTTTCTGGGACTCTTTAAATATGTTTTCTTGGCTACTCCAAACCTTCTTTTAATCTGTGAAGAAATAGAGTCCTAAGAAAACCATCTGTCGGCTCTAAGGTAAATCAGCACTTAGGTAATTAGATTGCTTCAGATAGAGAAGACAGGATGATTATACCCCTAACAGGAAAAGATTCTATATACTTTTTTTATAAATAGAAATAAAATACTTCATTATAGACTATTGAGAATGTACAGGAATAAAACATTGGAAGGAAGTTAAGCTATTATTACTGATTTGGTATGCTTCCTTACACCCTTATTCTTTGCTAAGAAAGAAAAACAGAATTTATATATAATCTATACACTTAATTTATGAGCACATTTATCTCATTACTGTTATGATTTAAATATTCTCACCAAAATTCATGTTGAAATTTGTGTTAAGGCAGAAATTTAGAGTATGATATTCAGAGTTGGGACTTTGGAGAGATAATTAAGATAAAATGAAGTCAAAAGAGGCTAATTCAAATGGGGGTTGTGTTTTTTCTTTCTTTTTCTATTTATTTTGTGATTTTTAGTGCTAAGGGTCAAACACAAGGCCTTGAGTGTACTAGGCAGGTACTCCACTGAGCTATATCTTCAGTGTAGAGCTCTGGCCTTCTAAGATAAAGACTAGAGACCCAGGCTAGTATTCTTTCATATAATTTGAGACTCTGCAAGGTGCCCACTAGCAATAGGGACCTGACCAGGCATGGGTTTCAGTTCTTAGACTTCAAAACCACTAGCCAAATAAGGTTTTATTCTTTATAAATGAAACAGTCCGTGTAGTATTCATTCTATCAGCTGAAGATGGACAGTGGCAATCGTGGGATCAATGGCATCAGTGGAGACACAGGAGTTTACACTGTTTTTCTCTCACCTTGATGATCAGAAGACAATGAGTGGAATAGTGGGTTCTTATAGGCATGTTTTCAGATCTCTCTGGCTATAATAAATGATCCTGTGCAGGGTGGGTATCAGGGAAATTCATCAGATTAACAAAAAGCAAATGTTCAGGCAGCATTTGGAAGGACCCTGAAGAGGTGAAGAAATTGTTGTCACATGGAGAGGCATATTTCCAATTATCATTTGATTAATGCCAAAAAGTTGTTATATGTAACTGTGTGAAATATCTGAGAGTTCAGTGCACCTGTCACTGTGAATCAGGCAGTCCAGGGGTGGCCCTTTTTAATGTACTCACCTGCCATTAACCGAGTCACTCTCTCCGGGGTTAGGCTCTATCCACAGATTTGGTACTGCTGGAGGACTTCTGCCACCAGCCTTCTAAATACCAGTGGGCTGACTGATCAGTACTCACTCAAACAAGCTTTCCCAGAGACATAGCAATTACCTCCCACTCCCAGAACAGGACTGGCAAATGTAGTTATTTATATACAGTCATTTTACACATGATCTGATGCATTTCACTCCCACTAATGAATATTTCCCAAGTGATTTTCTGTTTTTTAGGAGATCTTACTATAAGTAAAATTTTCTTATATGAATACCATTATAAATTGGCATAAAAAAGAAGCCTGCTAATTCCATATTGCCACAAGGATGGGACTATTTACTTCACCATGAAACCATACTTTTCACTATTTATTTTAAAGATAATTTTCTTTTATTGAATTTATGAGTGAGGATGGAGATTAGTCCATTTTTAAGTGTGGGAACAGGAGAAATGACTCTAAAAATAAAATAATTTGGATGTAGAGACAACTGTAATAAGATTTTGTTTAAAATTTTGAAGATATAAATATGTAACCCTATTATCAAAATCTATCTGAACATCAATTTTAACATCTATTAAGTAGAAATTATCTGTGCCAACACGACAGAAGCATTTGGATTAAAAAATGAGGCCTCCCAGCACTCAGATTTATCCTAGAGGAATTCTCCTGTCAAAATTTCAAGTCCACTTACCCATCTCAGTACTCAAAAGGAAATGAGGCAAATCAATGTTCTGAGCTAAATGCCATTGACCAGCTGGTGATGAGGAGCAGGCCACAAGCTTCAAAGTCTGGCTTTTTCTGTGAAATGATGTGGAAGAAGAGAGAGGCAGTCTCTGCGCTAGATCAGGAGTCCCCCAAATTCACAGAGCACCAGAATTACCAAGGGATGTTTTAAAAGTCTAATAATGCCAAGACCACACCTGAGACCAACTCAACTGGATGCTGCTGGGTTAAATCACACTAGTGATTTTTAACTCTCTCCAGGTGATAACACTCTACCACAAGAATTGAGAACTGTGAGGCACCATTCAGCTAGGAAAATTTAATAACTAAATAAAATAGCAGGCAATATTCTAAAAGAAGGCATTATATATGTTGTTGGCATTTGATTTGTAGCATTCCAACCCAAAGACTGCAGTCTTTCCTAAAAGATGGAGATGTGAGATGGCCTGAGGAAGGTGAAATGCTGAAATTCTTCATAAGGGGACTGTGCCTTGTGTAGCCTCCAAACCTGTTTTAACCATTATCATTACCGACCATGATTTCTAGAGATGCATATCATAAGATCTGTAAGTAATGATGGATCAGGCTCATCTATTATTCTTTGTTGCCATCTGGAAGGGAAAAAGCCCATGTTCTTGGACCAGAATATATATCCCAGTGGTCTGCCTATTCCTGATTTGACCTTTAGAGTTTCTGATTCAGTTTTTTGCTCATAATGGAGGACTAAATATTTCTGATAAAAAATTTTCTAGGGGAAGATATGAAAACATGGTTGGGAATTCCAATAGCTTATAGGATGTCACAACCTTGGTACTCAGTTATAGGGAGGATTTTCAAGAAATACCATTTTATATTTTTAAAGAAGAATGGTTTTATTTTATTTAAAGTAGCTAGTTGCCTTATATATAGGTTTTGTACATATGGCTTTTATTGCTATATCTATAATGTAACCACAGCTTTATGATGCAGTTAAACCCTTATGAGTCTAAAAGCCTGCTTATTGAACTGCTTCATGAAAAACATAGGCAAGACTACCTAATTAAATAACATCAAAATAATGAGTTCATAAATCTCAATAAAGAACATGCTATAAGAGAAAGCTAAATCTCAGAATTTAAAAATTATAGCCATATTTGTATTTTCATCTGAATGGTAATCAGAAAATAAACAGTTCTGGGATTCATTTTTATGTGTGCACATTTTAGTAGAACACAAAGGTTCTATATGGATCTGCATTTCCTATGTGATGGATAGTTTTCTCTGGAATGTGCAGGATGAATAAGTGCCTCTTTCCCTTTTAACTGCATGAATATATTTATTTCAATGAAGTTGAAAGCATCTTTCTACATTATTTAACATAAGTACGTCACTGAGTGTGAAATATAAGTAGGTTATATATTATCGTCAAGGCTTTCTCTAAACTCAAGAAAGAATGAAGCTGTCTGTGGTGATTGACAGGGATCTGGGTTAGATTCCCCACATGGAGAAGCTAAATGCATGTTCTTATTGTTTATTTTGGGTAAGCATCTTTCAAAAAGTGTATAGGCATGGGAAAGAAAGGGGTGTGTCTGTCCAGGATCTAACTGAAACATCTTACTGTGTGAATTCTCAACTGGTGAGTATGAAAAAGAACAGAGCCCCCCTCCTTTTCTTATAAGGGGTTAAAACATTAAGTTACAAAATAGATGGGACAATGCCACACACAATCATTTTCTAGTCTTCCGTGTGTAACAGCTTCCTCTAAGCCTGGAACATTTCCATCTTGCAGTGAAATTCCTTAAGAGGTAAGGTAAACAACTCAAAATAGCTCCAGGAAGTCACTGAAACTGACTAGATTTACTAGGCCCCTTCCTGATGAGAATCTCTTACAAATGGAGGATACAGAGCCTAACCCAGCCATCTTCTGTAACCAGACAACTTCCAGTGTTGGGACTAGGATACCAATCCAGCCACAAGACCTTCAACCTACAATATATCCAGGCTGCTGGATATCCAGGAACTGGAGGTTGGATAATCCAGAGACCTAGAATAGAAAGAAAATCAATAAAACAATTCCTAGTGGTATTCTGCTATACTCACAGGTAGTTGTCTAGCCCAATCATCATCAGAGAGGCTTCCTCCAGTAGGAAGGATGCAGAGATCCACAGCCAAATTATGCACAGAACGAGCCCATTTAGAGATTTCCATCAGGTCCCTTCCCTCAGAAGAGGGGGAAGAAGAATCATAGGCCCCAGAGGGGTCAAGGACAGCAAGAGAACATAGTCCACAGAATCAACTACTCAGGGCTCATCGGAGCTCACAAAGACTGAAGAAGCAATCAATGAACCTGTATGAATCTTCACTAGGTTTTCTGCGATATATGATGGTTGTTGTTAGCTTGGGGTTTTTTTGTGGGACTCTTAACAGTGGGAGTTGGGGTGTCTCTGACTCTTTCTCCTGCTCTTGGGATCCTTTTCCTCCTTTTGGGTTGCCTTCTCCAGCTCTGATATGAGGGTTTGTGCCTAGTCTGATTGTAACTTGTTATGCCATATTTGATTGATACCACCAGGAAGTCCCCTCTTTTTGGAAAGTAAATGGGGGAGGAATGGATCTAGGAAAGGGAAGGTAGGGAAGGAAACCAGGAGGCGTGTGTGTGGGGGAACAGTGATCGAGATGTATTTTATGGCATAATAATAATAATGATAATAATAATAATAATAAAGCTAAGCATTCCCCTCAGATGCAATGAAGCTGACCTGCAAAGACTCTGAGACCTGTCCAGCTGCCTTAAAGAGGTTTAGACTCTAATTGGATCACCTGGAAAAAAACTCTTCCACCTATTGAGCTTCCTACAGATGTGCTTCAGGTTTCCAGCTTTATGAGCTGTCTGTCACCCACGCTGGGAAAAGCTTTGGTGATGCAGCTGTCTTGAGTCCTTTCTTCTCCTGTGAGTAACCCTGTGCCCATCTTCCAATAAAACTCATGGTTCATCAAGTTGGATTTGGGTGGTGTCTGTACTTTGGTCTGTCATGGGCTCCCTATCTGGAGTGAATAGACATGTCAGTTGCATCTCCCCTGGAAAAGTTGTATCACAGAACACCTTCCCTCAAGAGAATGATATGTGACAAGCACAGCCAACTAGAGGCAAACTCACTGAACTGTGGGCAGTAATCCAGAGAAGGGGGCTGTGGAGAATCTGTTATTGGTAGCAGTCACAGTTAACGCTCACTTTCAAGAGCAACAAGGTAGCTTCTTCATAGCTGCTAGGAGACAGGAGGAGACCAGATGTAGCCACCGTTCAGAGAGGCAGCGTTACCCTCCTCATGGTGCTTTGCAGTGGTTTAGACTGTAGCTATGGCTGTGGGAAACCTTTCTGAGGGTCTCTCAAGTATGAATCTGGAGACTTGATTTTGTGACCACCCATCATTCATATTCTTTAAGTAAGTCTATTTTCTACTTATAATCAAATCCATAAAATAGTAAGATATACAAGAAGTCTTGATGAACATGCTTTAGGGTGAAAATAAGAACAAAGAAATGTTCTACCATTTTGTGAAAGGAAATGGACAAGATGCTTTAGTGTTTTGCTTTTGTTTTAATTTTATTTTTCAAACACACATGCGCGCGCACACACACACACACACACACACACACACTCCTATTATCTTCATAGCATTTAAACAGCTCATAGGTTGACTCACTTAAGTATAGTCTGTTGCCCAACAGCTCAATAATGTGTTCCTTTTTGTGATGTTTTGATTAGGTAAGTGTATATTTCAAATAAAAGTGAGCCGTCTGTTACAAATTTTTGCATTTACAACTTAAGTCTTCATTCTGTGCTTTCTCATTTATTTTAAAGACTGTATTGTATTTTTTGTCATGGCCTTTGACTAAAATAATAAATTCACTAATTCATTTTTAAATTTTAAGTCTCCAAAGCTAAAATCAGCTCTGCAGTGGAAAAACACTCCCAGGCAAAGGAATGGAAAAAGGCATACATAACCTAAAACATTCATGTTGCAATTTGGGGGTCCTTCAATCCCCCACCTCAGCTGTGTGATTGCAACAGGGCATGAAATCTCCAGACTTGCTCTCTTGAGGAAACGTTTGGACAATTTAAGAAAGGCTGATCCTTGACAGATTTACATAGATACAGATGGCATTCCAAACTCACCGGATGATGAAAGCATGATCCTTATTTTTCTACTGTGTGCGTCTTCAGCAGCAACCCCCTCCTTCACCTAGTCATAATAATAATAAAATTAAGAAAGAAAACAGGATATACTCCTTAAGTTGGGAGTGGGACCCTGTTTGGGGCCAAATTAACAGTTATGACTATTCAGAGAAAAACCGTGGAGTGGGAAGAGGGTAAGGGGCCTGGAAGACAGGCTTGACTTTGGTATGATGAAATGGAAAGCATTAATTGGAAGAGGAGCCATCTTATGGGGGAAATGAAGAGGAAAAGAAATAGCTTACCCCCAAGGCAGGCTTCCGTGTCTAGTCTAGAGAAACTGGATGGCAGCCCCCACCCTTGCTTTCCTATTTGCAGGTTACTTTTAGTTTTAAATTGTTTCATGACAACTATCCCAAGTTTCACTGTTCTAGCTCTCAGGGGAAAAAAGTTATAGTACCATTCCCTAGTAAAAAGTCTTTGTAATTTCACTGGGCTTGGAAGCAATCATGGCGACCAGCAGATGCTGCTGATTGGTAGATGACCTCTTCCTAGTGACGTCAGGAAGATAGGAAGGGCATTGCTGGAGTCACGGATGGATACTGCATTTGGCGGTGCAAAGAGCTGTGGCTGCCAAAAGGTGCAATTTGCTGAAGCGTGAACTGAAACCACGCAAGATAAAGGGAGCTTGGTCTCTATGAAAATAGTATTGTTTTTCATTTACAAGCTCTTTTTAATCAAGCACTCTCAATCAAGAAAGGCTTTTTCAACTGAAGCTTTAAGTTTCCATTTTTTTTGGGTGAGAAACTTTCTGTGCCAAATGGAAAAGTTATCTGATGAGGCTCAGTAAGTTTTATTGGCATGTTTGGAGGAAATTATCATTTTGATTGCTTTTGCCTAATTAACAAAAGGTATAAACCTTATACTGAAGATAATTTTCCCCCCAGAATTTCCAAGACTATAAAGGATTTCTTTATTCATCTGGTTAATGAACATTGATCAAGTACCTACTATTACCCAGGCGCTGGGCCAGATGCTAGAAATGCAAAGTTGAGTAAGACCATCTGTGGGTTAACTTTTCCAAGCCATTCAGGAAGAAATGGCAAATCAAAACCTTAGGGGCTGGAGAGAGAGTGCTTGCTGTTCTTACTCCCATATCTATGCAGCGCACAACAGTCTATGACTCCAGTCCCAGGGGATGGGATGACCTCTTTTGACATCTGCAGGTTCGTGCATCCATGTGATACATGTACTCAGCAGCGCCCCCCCCAAGTATATAGAAATAAGTAAAATAAAAAAACTAAAATTATCATATGGAATGTAAGAATTGCAAAGTTTATAGTATGGATACAGCATTGAGAGGTTCATACGAAAAGGAAGGAATTAGCATTCTCCTGGGATCATAGAAGAACTTTGACATGGAGAGTCATTTGACATGATATAGTGGGGTGCAAAATATGGAAACCATAATGTACCAGTCATCAGACATTTTATACTACATTAATCATTTTTATTTATTTATATATTTATTTATAACTTGAACACAGCATCCCTTCCTATGTCCCCATCTCCCTCCCACATAATCTTTTATACCTTACATATATCATTTACATCAGTATTCATTTGAAATTATTCTTTTTGTTGTTGTTGTTGTTGTTGAAACAGGATCATTAATTTTGTTTCTTTGGAGCTTAAATATTTGATTAGGATATGCTCTACAAAGTAAAACGTTTGATGACAGTGTGTAGAGAATGTAATTTGGTCATATTCTTTCCATTCACTACTCCTTCTGACCCCTCTTCTTCCACAGTCCTATTGGCCTCTTTGTGACCTTCCTGTTGTCCTCCTTCTTCCCGACTCCATGTGTGAGAGAGTACACATGTGATACTTACCTTTGACTTATTTTGTTTCATGTTATGATCTCCAGTCCTAACCATATTCCTTCAAACAATACAATTTCCCTTTTCTTTATGGCTACAACTCCACTATGTATATTTGCATTTTAGTTACTTGCTCATCCACTGATGGGCACCTGAGCTGTTCCACAACCAGACCACTGTAAGGAGTGAAGGGACAGATACCAGTGTGAAGGTATCCCCAGGGCATGGTGACAATGGCTCCTTTGTGTATCAACTCAGGAATGACATAGCTGAATCATGGAAGTTCCATTTTTGATATTCTGGGGAACCTTCATACTGATACCCACATTAGCTAGTCTAACATACATTACTGCCACGAGTGTATAGGGCTTTCTTCTTTCCACATCCCTGCCAACACTTACTGACTTTTGTTTGTTTCTTGATAATGATTCTAAATGCAGCACGTAGCTTGACGTATTCATATTTTCCTGACAGCTGCAGAGATTAAATGTTTCATTGGCCATTTGGACTTTATTAGACGAGTCTTCATGTATCTTTCCATTTATTTATTGTACTGTCTTCTCCCTTGTTATTTAAGCCTTTGAGCTCCTTATATATCCTGCAGATTAATCTTGAAGAGTGTGCTGGATCTCTTGATACTGGAGTTTCAGGTGGTTGTCAGCTGCCTGACTAGGGGGCTGACGCTGACCCTGGATCCTCTGCAACAGCAGCAAAGCCCTTTTTACTGCTGAGCTGTCTCTCCAGCCCCATTTTCCTCAACTCTCTCATCCTTCCCTTCCCTTCTTTCTCCTTTTCATTCATTTCGTTTCCTCCTTACTGCTTCCTAATATACTATTTGTAAAACTGCTGTGGGAATACAGATTGTAAGAGTATCAAGTAAGAAGAACATTCGCACATTTTAGGGTTGCCCAGATGGCTGGGTGGGTGCGGGCATCTCCAAGCCTGATGACCTGAGTTCCATCCCTAGGAAGCCACACCATGAAAGGGGAGTTCTAACTCTTGTAAATTGTCCTCTGGCGTCCTGACATCCACAGGATCTCTGAGGCAACTCCTCTGACCACTGTAATTCTAAATAAAATGTATTAAATTTTTTTCAAAGAAGGTATGCTTTGAAAAAAATATGTAGATATGTCATTGTAATATTCATTTGAATTTCACTAATGAACAATAATATGGTATTTTACTCTCTTACCCATGATCTCTTGTTGTACTTATTTATCTATGGTCAGCCAAGGCCTGAAAATATTAAACAGTAAATTCCTAAAGTAAATAAATACTCAAATGTCACATCATTTTGAGTAGCATGACCTAGTTTATCCCACTCTGTCCTTCCTGTGACTCAGCCTTCTCTATACTCTGTATCCACCCTATATATGCTACTTGCCCATTAGTCACTAAGTTATCAAACTTCCACTGTATTAAAATGTTTAAGAAACAATTTTTTTTACAATTGCCCAAGCCACAAAGGTGGGGGATTTGAATAGGCCCAAGAGAAGCCATGAAGAGCTTCTTTTAATTAACTTTTTAAAAATGGTACTGATTATTGAACCTAGGGCATGCTAGGCAAGTGGTCTCCCTCTGAGCCATATACCCAACTCAAGTGCTTGCTTGAAATGAAACAATACAGTTTCTTGACAACAAAGAGAAATACAAAGCTCTCTACTATAGTTGCTAGTATCTGGTTAGAATGAACGTTCTATCTGTGAAGCTGAAGAAGAAAAATAAATCCATGCTACTTTTGCTGTTGCATCTCAAACTCCAATATGATGGCCACAGTGCTTCCTCAGTGCTTAGTTAAGATAAAAAAAAAAGCATTAAATCTTTGAGTAAAAACATGAACAGAAAGCATGTTTTTACTGGTTGTGCTGTTTTACTAGAAAGCACAAAGATTTGTGAGGAGTGCCTTAAAATGAGAGATAGAAACTATTTCACTGAAAGGAACAGATGTAAAAATTTAGACATATGTTTGGGCTGAAAACCATGAGAAACATTGGTGACATTGCTGGTATGAGAAGACAAGTGGGTGGTGAGATGGGGAGAGACTGGTTAACAGGTACAAAATTACAGTTAAGTAGGAGAAATAAATCTGTGTGCACAACGAGGTGACTATAGCTAATTATACTATTGCATATTTCAAAATGGATGTCTGAGATTTTAAAAGGTCTTAACACTGGACCCCAGTGAGATGTGCAATTGTGAGGGGATTCAATGAGAACTAGAAAGTTCCTCTATTCTTGTGGGAAATATATATATATAATATTTATATAAATATATATATATATACACACACTATGTATTAATTAGCTATCTCATTGCTGTGATCCAAGGACAAAGCATTGTAAGAAAGGAAGATTCATTTGGTCCACACTTTAAGGGTCTATCGTGGCAAATGAATGTGACAGCTGCTTGTATTGTACCCATAGTCAGGAAACAGAGGATGAATGTAGTTGCTCAGTTTGTTCTTTTCTTCCTTTGGTGTTTGAGTTACTTTTTTATTGCTCTGCAGATCCCATGACCTAGACAACTTACTTATAGAAGAAAGAGTTCACTCATTGCCTTATGGTTTCAGAGGATGAGCTCATTGATCATAATGGTAGGAAGCATGGAAGGTGGTAGGTAGACATGGCAGTAGCTAGAGTTTACATGCTAAGACAACCACCATGGGGCAGAGAGTGAATGAATTGGGAATGGCATGGGGTTTTGAAATGTCCAAGGCAACACCCCAGTAACACATCTCTTCTGACAAGGCCATGCTTCCTAATCCTTCCCAAACAGTTCTACCAACTGGGAAACCAAGTATTCAGATGGAGTCTTCCAGGGGCAGTTCTCATTCAAGCTACCACATTTAGTCAGTTTTCTACATCTTTGAAGAAAAGCCTTCAGGTAATGCCCCAAGGTGATTCTAGACCCTGGGGAGGTTGGTAACATTAACCAACACTTCCAGCATCAACAGTAACTGGAGAGGCTATATCCCATGACAAGTAAGCTGCTACCACATTTTAGCAGACCAAAAAGAAAGAACCTTACATAGGTGTTTAATTGTAAGAAAACTGGTTTGGGAAGATGATATCCATTAAAATATACATGCACATAAATGCAGAGGTGGCACTGGTCCAATAATTGTGAAGGAGCAGATTAACTCCCATACTGTGTGTTGATGGTCAAGGGCATGTGATAGAGCCATGTTTAATCTACAAACAAGAAAGAAAGTTCTTCCTGCTTTAGTAATATATCTAGGAAGTGTTGGTGACAGCCATCTTGCTTATGGCCTGGTCTCAATGTTCCATCCAGAAGTTGGAAGAAGAGGGGCTGGAATTCAATGTCTATCATTGATGGACAATGCACCTGCCAACCTGAGTGTATCTGTTATGGAAAGAGTGGGGTGATATTTTTTAAAAATATATTTTATTAGCACATATTAGTCCTACATATTGTAGCAGGAAATCAGGAACTATATATGTGAACGATCGCATCAGAGGACTGGAGATGAGCGGGGCGTGGTTAACTGGAAAGGATTCTGGAAGTAGACCTTTGAGGGAGAGGACCAGGACAGGAAGCCGGCATTCTCTCGCAAGAGTTCCCGACCGGGTGCACAGTTCGGGCCAGCGGCGCGGGAGTTCGGACATACGGTGTGGGGATGAGGAGTTTTCCTTAGAAACGCTCCGGCACGCTGCAACCTTATCCTTTCATTTTCTCTTAAAACCGTCTCTGTTTTGTAAGTAATTTTCACAAAATAAATCCCATTTAAAACATATCTCACGGCGGGTTTTTACTGTGATAACATATTTTCCTGCTCATGTATTTATCATAGTCATTCCCCGTTTCCCACTCTCATGCCCGCCCCCCAATTGCTGCTGATACTCTTTTTCTTCCCAACTATTACCCACTCTATTTTCGTGGGGTTGTTGTTGTTGGTGGTGGTGGTGGTGTGTGTGTGTGTGTGTGTGTGTGTGTGACCCAAATGACTTTAAATAGCTATGCTTACAGAAGTATTTGTAGGAATTATTTATAGGAGCACAGACAACTTATCAGGGGCCACACAACTAAAGTCTCTTTTTTCTCAGCAATCATTACTTACCTATAGATCCTCAAGGAGCCTAGGGACTCATGATGGAATGCCGATAGGTGGAGTCTTGTGCAGGTTATCACAGCTGCTATGAGTTCAAGAGTGCAATGGCCATGACATGCCTAGAAGACACTATTCTACACTAGACTCCTTATTCCAGGTTCTGCATTCTCTCCATTCCTTTAAGGACATTCCCTCGGCCTTGCAAGGAGTGATGCAGATATCCTTTACAGGGCTGAGTGTTCAACTGTGATGCACTTAGTACTTTGATCTGTTATGCTTCTCCAAGTTAACAGCTTATGGTTTGAATGTGCAATGTTACTCACAGGATCATGTGTTTGAGCACTTGGTCCCCAGGTGGTGGAGCTTGAAGGTTACGTTCTAAAGAATCTTTAGAAGTAGGAAACTTGCTAGAGGCAACATGTCACTTGGAGTGGGCTTTATAGCCTGGCCCTACTTACTGTTCCGATGCGCTGTCATTGGACTGGATACATGCTCCTGTCATGCCTTCCTTGCTGTTATGGACAATATCATCAGCTCTGGAGGTACGAGCCAAACAACCTTTTTGCCTTTAAGTTGCTTTTGTTATGGTATTTTATCACAACAACAGGCATAAAACTAAAGACAAAACTGTCTACTACAAGAAAAGAAAAAACAACAAAAACACAAAACCCCAAAGCCAACCAAACCAAACCAACAAAACCTACCAACAGCACTAACTAATCTCTTAGAGTAAGCTTTTGGCACACATGCATGGGGCTTAGCTGTGTACTTCTCAGCTCCCTCTTGGGTGTTCTTTTATCTTGGTTCAGGTTGACTGGGCTGGATTCTGTGTGTAGGAGGGAACAAGTGGAGGTTGTATTTTTACTTTCAAAATGCATCCCCATTGCTTTAGAACCTTGATCAAGGTCACATACACCTGGTATTTGATCCCATTAGATCATCATTTGATGCAGACTCCAGACATAAAACAATGATGAATATGGTTGACTACTGCTGATGCATAACATTTATCAAAGCTATAAAGGGAGAACAGAAGTCAGAAACTGGAAATGTCTAATAGACTGAGAAAGTGAATGATTTTTAAGGGCTTCTTGGGAATCAATGGAAGTTAGAAAGATCATTCCCTATAGCATAAGTTGGTGAGCCTCCATGATGAATGAAGGGGGAGGGAGGACACAGTAAAAGCCTTCAAGAGGCAGGAGTGAGGAATTGGAAGAATTTGTGCATCTCCAGAGGAAGAAGAGAATGGAGAATCTGAAGCAGAATCCGCAATGTGAACACTATTGACAATTTCCTGTGTGTTTTGAATTGTGGAATGCAGTGCTCAGCACTGATTACCTGTATGATCACAGATGCATTACCGACACTGAAGTGACGTTTTTCCAAGTCAAGAGAGTGCTGCTTTCTTAGTGTTCTGTAAAAATATTTGTCAAAACTTCAACTACTAAGGACCCTCAACTATTATCTACTGCTAATATTCAAGGCTCCATAGTCAGGATCACCAAAAGCAGAGGTCTGTCTTCTGACACACTGTCTCAAAGCCAGAGGCAGCTCAATGCTCAGTGTTACTTCACCCATTTCTATGGTTTGAACTCAAACATCCATTGTAGGTTCATATGTCTGATCATAACCTCAGTGGAGTTGTCTGGGAGTGTTGTGGGATCTTTAGGAGGTGGGCTTGCTGCAGGGAGTGAGTCATGAAGGGTGGGCCTTGAGAATACAGCCCACACTCACTTCTGTTTGTAGCTTCCAGAGTATGTGTGAATGTTACCAGCCAGCCTCTTGTCATTATGCCTGTACAATAAACTGGGACCTTCTTGAACAGTAAGCAAAAAACTCTGTCATTTATTAAGTTGCTTTGGTCAAGGTATTTTACCATAGCAACAAGAAAGAATTAGGACATTTATGAGTTAAATTTTATTATAAACACAAAAAAGAGAAAAAGTAGTCTGGATTATACTGTCTAATACTACCTACAGTTTCTGTGGCAATTGAGGGGGCTCTTGCAGCTGACAGATATATCAGAAGACAGAGAATTTGATGACATCTTCAAGGGCATGCTGCCATAAGCCAAACTAGCTTCTTCTAGGTATAGTCTCCTAAAGGATTCACCATGTGCATTAATTGTCCCAGGCTAGAGACCAAGCCTTCAGCATGTGGGCCTTTGCGGGGGTTTGGGTCCAACTCACTGTACTGTTGAACTTCTTCTATAGATCCTTCCATAAGTTCATCAAGTCTTTGAATGTGTGTGACTTCTTTTTCTCATTTTCTTTTTTCTTTCTTTTTTTTCTTTTTTAACAGGCTCAAATCACTTTTATTTTCCATATAAAACCCTTATGTGGTAGCCACAGCTGGAGCCTGGGTCCTCTGAACAGAGACTCTGGTGTGTGGGCTTTCACAAGATGGTCAGTGAATTCCTGATAAGGAGACTTGGTAAACACAGTCTCTTTCCCAAGGTCAGGGGTCAGGTAGCTGTAGGTCTTAGAGATGGCATCAAAGGTGACCTTGGCAAAGTTGCCCAGGGTGGCAGTGCAGCCCCTGGCTGATGTGTAGCAGTCATCAATACTCACCATCATCAATAGCTTCTTCGGCACAGGAGCAGAGATGAGGCCAGTGCCCCTGGGGGCAGGGATAAGACGCATCAATACAGAGCCACATCGGCCTGTCACTTTACAGGGAACAATGTGGGGCTTGCCGATCTTGTTCCCCCAGTAGCCTCTCCGCACAGGGACAATGGAAAGTTTGGCCAAGATGATGGCCCCTCGGATGGCAGTGGCTACCTCCTTGGAGCACTTAACACCAAGCCCAACATGACCGTTGTAGTCCCCAATAGCGACAAAAGCCTTAAACCTGGTTCTCTGGACAGCCCAAGTCTGCTTCTGCACTGGCATGATCTTTAGAACTTCATCCTTTAGGGATGCACCCAGGAAGAAATCAGTGATCTCCGATTCCTTAATGGGAAGGGAGAACAGGTAGATCTCCAGAGACTTGATCTTCATGTCCTTAACCAGGTTACGGAGACCCATTCCTTGTCTTCGGCTTTACCTCCACGAGCCCCGCAGCCTCGACCCCGACCGTGGCCCCTAAGACCGCTACCGAATCCTCCACGGAAGCCGCCACCGCCTTCTAATCCTGGGCCCCCGGGTCTGGCCCTCCCGCTGCACCGGCGTCATCCGCCATTTGGTGTTTTCTCGAGGAAAAAGAAGCTTTTTCTCATTTTCAAATTGTGTTGTCTTACTGTTAGATTTTCTTTCTTCACTATACATGGTATCTGAATCATACACATGCTTTGCAAACATCTAGCCTGTTCTGGACCTTTCATTTTTGAGACAATCTTTGGAAAAGTATGGGTGTTATTTTAGTGAGGTCAAATGTACTTTTCCTTTGTAGTTTAAATCATTTAGTCTATACTACTTTCTCTGAGCAGTGTTTTGTAACTGCCAGTATAGTTTGTATGCTGTATATATACATACATATACACAGTTTGTCAAATCTATTGCTAAGTATTTCATAATGTTTGATGCTATTATAAATGGTATCTTCAACATTTTTTGCTTTTTTGAGACAGGATTTCATGAAGTCCAGGCTGGCTTCAAACTTGCTGTCTAGTAGAGGACAACCTTCAACTTTTCATTCTCTTGCCTCCACTTCCTATGCATTGGGATTAGCAGGCCCAGTTTTTGTTTGGTTCTGGAATTTTGTGCATGCCAGGCAAGCACTTTACCAACAGAGTTACATCCCAGCTGGATGTGCTTAGCTCTCTTTAGTATTTGTAGCTGCTGTGTAGAGCCCTTAGGATTGTTTTGTATGTCCTTCCTATCATGTCATTTGTGAACATTTTCCTTTCTTTAGAATCTGTAGGTGTCCTGATTATTGTGCGTTACTGTGGTGTTATCTCCAGGATACTGAAAAATGATGCAAGCAGAAATCCATGTTATTTTTTTCCTTAAGGAGGAAATTTTGTTTTAAGCACACCAACTGTAGGTATTTTTTTTTTTTTTTTTTTTTTTTGCTTTGGTGGCCTTTATCATTTCTTTTCCCTGTCTGCAGAAACTGGATGGCAATGAATTCTCAATTCTCTCATAGGTGCTTCTCTTCCATGTCAAGATATTTTCCCTCATAGTCTGATGATTCAAAGACTTAAATTGTTATTCAAATGTTAAATCAATCCTGTATTTCCAGCATGCATCCCGCTTGGTTACAACCCATTGCTTTCTGTTCTGTTGAGCCTGATTTGCTAATTTGTAACTTTTTCATCACTATGCACAAAGAATGACTCCTTAGTTCTCTCTTCTCACATTCTCCCTCCACTCATTTTCCCCTCCCACTTTGGGAACAGGTTGAGCTCTCTGAAGAGCGGCAATTGTTCATGAAGTCCAGTATTTTAGAACAGCATGTATAGAACCAGTATTGTTTCTTCCAGAAGTGCTTGTTAGCACTTATCCCCAAGTCCATGGGGACCCAATGGCTCATGTGTGGTTGGCTTTAAACTCAATCTCACTTTCACAATTACATATAAGGCTATGAGGAATTAGATAAAGCCTGGATAATGCTATGGATTAAATGTTTGTGATCCCTCCCCAATAAATATCAGGAAAGGCTAGTGAACGTGGGGCTGCCAAACAATCAATTAAGTGAGGTCCTAAGAATGGGCCTGGATGCCATAGGACTGGCAGCACAGCAGAGAGCTCACCTCCACTTTCTTGAAGAATTCCTACGTGTAACATGGAAATGAGACCCACACTGGAGAGCACGGCCTTGGACTTGCAGCCCCTATGATACTGAGAAAAGGATTTCTATCTGTTATGGCAACCTAGCACAAGAAAGTTTTGCTCAAGAAAAAGACATTTTAAATTATTTTGAATGAACTGTTCATATTTCCTTATAATCCATTATCTTTCTAATTATGTTTTAAGTACTTTTTAGTCTAGCTACAGATTTATCAGTCAGTATTATTGATATCCCTAAATAACTACCCCTTGGATTCTACAATTTTGTTTATACTGGATTGATTTCTGTCATTTAGAAAAAAATAATTTCCTTTCTGAACTGAATTCTCTTTCAAGGTAGAAGCTTAAGTTATTGCATTGTTTCTAACTGTTTAATGTAATAAACTGTAGTCATCCAGCAAATGATGAAGACCCTGGTTTTGTTTAGCTCCCCCTCCCCAGCCCCTCCTGTTTACGTCTGTGAGGTCACTCACTGTTTTCAGTCCATCACTGTTGAAGCATTGGTCTTACTGTTTGTTACTATTAGAACATTATCATATTTTGTCTGGTGTTGTTGTTAAAGGTAAATCTGCTTTCTTTTTATTTCATCGCAGACAGTAGTAAAAATTCACTGTTTTCTGTCATATGATTTATAAGTATATGCTCTGAGTTGGAGATGCTTTGAGTGTTCAAAGGTCTATGTGATGACAGTTTGGTTCCCAAGATAATAGTGAGGAAAAGGTGTGACCTCAGGAAGTGGGGCCTGTAAGGTCCTTAGGTTCTCCATGGTTCTTATAGAATAAGGAAACTTTCAAGCCAGGGTTGCTTAAAAGCCCGAGTTCAGCCCCATCGACTGCCAGGTATTATGTGTCCAGACACAACCTCTTCCTAAGTACATACTCCTGCCATTGTAAGTTTGTCTACCTTCACATGACACAGATATTGAAAACAGTACTAATAAAGACAACTGATTATATGCTTCAGATACATAATACAAATTTAATAGTATAAAATAAAAATATAAAAATCAACTATTTAGTTTTGGATGTTAGAAATAATATACATAATAAAGTCAATACAGTATTAATAGTGCTGCAAGGTAAGAGTCCATGTTTCAGATGACAGATTATGCCAATCAGGCTGATTGATACCGACAAGCACACATTTCTGCTATTATTATTAAGAATCTTTGGACTGTAGACAATGAAGCCATGTATACTTACTGGGTATAATCTGAAACTATAAATTTCCATATATAGTTTCACATAACTGTGCCCATTATTGTAACAACCTGGTTAAATCCTCACCCTGAAAATAACAGGCATCCTTTTTCCATACTAGTTACCAAATTGCTAGGGTGCTCAAAGCAAAAACCAGAAGTTCCTCTCTCTTTAACAGGTGACCCCGAGTCACATATACAAGAGGCGTTAAAAGCCAAAAGGGCAATTTCATGCTAAGTGCTAGGTCCATGTTTAAATTTATAGCCTGATTTTTAGATACACTATTTTCGGTCTATAAAGAGAAACAGAATTAAGAAACTTTCAAGTATCAGGAAATATAACCTTGCTATTCCTTCATAATCAATCTTTCAATGATTTTTAGGATTGTTTCCATAGCCTGTTTCCACTGAGCTACCTTAGGAGATCCAGTGGTTGAAAAAGGAGAATACAAACTTCAAGGCTAAAATTTCATCTTCTAAATGTAGAGATTTGCATAGAGCCCTTGACAAGAATTATTTAATGCAGAACCACTAGCCAGGATGAAAAACTCTAGACAAAAAAAGTCATGCTGAAATGTAAATGAAACCCCAAAGGCGGGCGGGCCTTCTATGATATAGGTGACTTTTTCAACAGTTGCCAAAAGTAGTTTCTCATTTCGTGGTAAATTCCAACACTATTAATTCCAGTTTTCAGTCAATGCTTTGGTGAAATAACTGAAAGACATATACATTCTATAGGAGTCAGCTATAGAATCCAATAAACAAAGTAGATTTAGAATGTAACAAAAATCCACACTTTTTTCAATTTTCTCGTGCAATAACCATTCCTGTCTTAAATCTGGTATTTCTGATAAATAATCTCTATTTCCCAGGAAGCTTGTATTATGAGCCACGTTCAAATGTTTTCATATAGTTGAATATTAAAGAATGTCCTGAGGATTATTCATCATTATCTGTAGAAAAAAGAAAAAGAATTCACTTTATCTTAATTCAAACTATATCTATGTTTGAAAAAAACCATTTTTTCTCTCTAAAGAAGATCCTTAGGTCAGTTTGAAATGTAATTTTATTGTAATAGTGCACACTAATTGTACAACATCCAGGCAGCATTACAAAAAATGAAGGTGGAAGAAAAATGATCAAAGACAACTAGTGTTTCAATAAGCATGTATAAATCCTCAGATCGCCTTCCAAAGCACAATAACTAAGAAAAATTAGACCAAGATGCAGAACTGAGATGTGAGTTTTCCACATAAGACACAAAATAGACACTAAACCAGTGTGTTAGAAAAAGAGCATTATAAATGCTCCCGGCAGTCTCTGTGCTGGGTATGCCAGGCGTCACTATGCGGAAAACCTCACTAGAAAACGTTGTACAACAGATGATGTACATATTCTACGTGAGCTTCAGTGTCTGTACACCATTCCATTTTGAGTATGGCATAATAAAGTTATCCATTCTAAATAAAACCACAAGAAGGTTCATCCTTAAAAAACATTGTTTAATAAGCACACTGATTTGCCCAGTTGGTTAATAGAGACTGCTTTGGCCTATGACAAGACAGCTTATAGGCAGGCAGGAAATCCAAGCATTGATAAACAGAGGAGTCAGAAGAGACGCTGTAAGCTGCCACCCAAGAGAGCAAGATGTAACAGAACACAGGTAAAGCCACTAGCCACAGGGCAAGACACAGATTAATAAAAATGGTTTGAATTAAGTTGTAAGAGCTAGCTGATAATGAGCCTGAGCCATAATCCAAACAGCTTGTGATTAATATAAGCCTTTGTGTGATTATTTGGGGCTAAGTAGCTGCAGGACGGTAGGACTGGACCTTGGGCTGAACAGGTCAGAAACTTCTGACTTGCACTGGAGTCATTCAATCCTCCTTGTGAAGGACTCCTAGAAATAGTTCTAAAGAACTTACAAAATTACTATCCGTATGACCTCTGACTTTGGAAAGCAGCTTCACATGGGCAGTTAGTGTTAATTTTACCCACAGACATAGTTACTAATGCTTACAAAACCTGCACTGTAGCAGTACCAGGGGAGCTGAATGGTTGAGGTCTGTTTTGGGGACTCGACAATTTCCAGGTAAATTAAACAAAAATAAGATTAGATGATTATTTTTAAAAGTTACACTTTTGTTTGCAGTGTGGGTATATGCATGTGAGCAGGCAGGTATGCAGGTGCACATCTATGTGGGCATAAGCACAGACCACCAGCTGATATTAGGATGTTTTCCCCAACCTCTTCACCTCACTGTTTGAGACACTCTTTCAAGAGATTCTTTTTAATATGACCCTTACTGGTTTCTTATCATTTTGAATGAGCCAGATCAAATTTTGCCATAAAAAATAAAAGTGCTTAAGTACCATGTATATGACATGGTTTTATTTTCTTCTAGACAATATCTAAAACACAATTATACACAGGAAAGCTTGATTTGAGACCCACTTGCTCCATACTAGAAGTGCTCCCATTACTCTAAACCCAATCACTGTTGGCTTTTACTCAGATAATGTATTTACATGTGTTTATTCAGTGGCTATGTTAGTAAGTTAAAATATGCTATAGGATACACTAAGAAGTTTATGAAAGCTTTGCTAGGGTATTCTATCTTGTCTTTTGTTCTTTGAAAAGGTAGGCTCTTGCTTAAAAACTGCTTTACATTTCTCTCCAGGCTCTGGGATAGTGACCTTTGTGAAACCTCACATGTTTTCAGTGCATACGACAGTAAACTGATCATGTTTCTTGAGGGCTACATGGCCCAGCCTAGCTTTTGGTCCTTGTAGGTAAATTGGCTTCTATGAAGACAGACACCCTTTAGAAGCCATTCAGCTATGCCAATCCTACCATGTGGCTCAGCTGCTTGTTACAGCTCTCCACTGAAGGGGAAAAGCCAAATAAAGCTTTTCAGACACTTGACAAGGAACACTACAGCCTGAGCATACTGCTATCAACTCCTGTGAAAAGCTCCATTGAAACAAGACTTGTGGAGAGCTTCCTGAAGGACTGCTCTGAATGAGAATAGAACTGACTAGATCTTGCCACAGATTTACTGAAATAGAATCATTCTCTGGCTTGTGCTGTTAACTTATACAATGATATGAAAAATTACTTATGAAATCTAAAATGTTATAAAAAGTATAGGCTTCCCTGAGCTGTGGGAAGTGCACCCAGGAACTCAGCTTCAAAACTTTAGGGTTACGGTTAGGTTTAGGTTTAGGGTTAGGCTTTCTCTTTTCAGTGGACGTTTCAGATAGTGGTTAAATTAGAGACTTTTATCTTAATGATCAAATAATCTTTCATCATTTCAGAAAATAAATATCTATTTTATAGTAATACATCTAAAGGATATATTCAATGTCTTGACACTTCAGTTTGTACCAAGATCAATAGATCTGTGGATTCTGCTGTGCTGGGGAGAAATAAACCTTCCCTCTCCTACAGGGATTGGTATTAAACTGCATTTTAAGGAACTATAAGACAGCTGCTATCCAGGCATGGGGTCCAGGAAAAGGCAGAAGGGTGCATGTGTTTGAGGCTATCCTATACCACACAGCAAGATCTTGTTTCAAACGAAAACAAAATCAAGACAAAACAGATCCCCGAGAGCTGTTCCCACAGCACAGATCGCTGTCCTCTACAGCTCAGTGAGCTTTGGTCTAGGGGGGCTCAGACTCCACTAGTCAGGTTTCCTGCCTCACTGTAAAGGCTCCAGTGTCTAGAATGGAGACCTTGTAAACATTATCATATTTTTACTCCATCCCTTATTCTGTGCTTGTTTATCTAATATGCTGCTTTCTCAAATATTTTTAAAACTTATTTTAATTTTGTACCTGGATATATTTTTAAAACTTATCTTTATTATTTTTAACAAGAGGAAATATAAATATATTTTAAGAAGAACTATATTATTAAAATCCTCAATTCTGGTCTATGAATTAAATCTTTAAAGTAATTATATTAATTTTGGCAACTATATTAGAAATAAATTCATGTTCAGTATTTTACAATTTTTCCTCTGCAAAGAAGTTTAACTGTATGTTGCTGATGAGAATTATTTTAATTTCTACAGCTGCTGAATTTTCAATTAGGAGACTCATAAGGTTTTACTTGAGGGTCATAGAGATGGCTCAGTGGTAAGAGCCCTGGTTGCTATTGCAGAAGACCCAGGTTCAATTTCCAGCACTTACATGGTGGTTCACAATCATCTATAATGCTAATCCCGAGAGATCTGACACCCTCAGCTGGGTGGACAATGGACACAAAAGGTGCACATACATACATGCAGACAAAATACTCACACACATGAAACAAACAGAGCATTAAAAATTCATTCAATGTTACTTATGAACTAGAGGACAGTGACTTAGAGAACCCAAGGAAACAAAGTATTGTGACAAGGCAGAATAAGCTTTATAGCTGCTTCAAAGGCTCCATACAGATAGCACCAAAGCCCATTTGATGGCAATGCCTTATGTTACATCTGTCATTCTGTTTTTTCTCACATGTTTAAAACTATGGAGACACAAGAAAACTTTACCTTCCTGATAGGCTCCATCTGCCATGACTAAATGTAGAATCTTGGCATAGAGATGCTGATGCTCATTGCCCAAAATATTTTCAACTATCGTTGAACCGATTTCAATACTTTCGTCTTCATCCTCATGAATAGCCTATGCCAAATTACCAAATGTAAGTTAATATGGAAACTGCTAGAGAAGAGAAGCAATCAATAGTAGTCTATGAACCACAGCAAAGGCTAGCTCAGCAAGCACCCCCTAATGCTACAGTAATGATATATCCTGGTGGTAACCAAGAGCTGTCTGAATAGACTCAAGGCCTCTTGAACATTGGGGGGGGGGTTTGGGGAGGTGTAATAGTACTAGCTATTATATGCAGCTGGTGAGGTCAGAGATTTCAGAAAACAATTCACTACTGCTACTTTCCTAAACCAGCATGATTGCTAACTATATTGAAACATTTACCATTACACCTACAGTTAAGTGTAGGTCTCACTCCTTAACAAAGACGCTTATCTTTTTTTCTTTTTCTTTTTGTTTTATTATTATGAACAAAGAAGTCACACTTTCTATCCTTGTATATCCTTATTCAAGGTCCCTTCCCCCTCCCACCACATCAGGTCATTCTTTCTTCTCTACAACTCCCCATCCCCTCTCTGGGCAGGCAGCAGGCAGTCCCAGGGTCCCGCTGACCCAATATTGCTTAGATCAGCCTCCACTCCTGGCATATCCAGTTTTCTCCCCCCAACCTCAAGACTGAGTCAGGCGTTCCTCTAGGGGGAGAGGGATCCAAGGATGTTTCTGATCCCAAGCTGTTCAGTGGTTGTGGTTTGCAGCTTGGGCATGCTTTGTTTTCTTGTTTGTTGGTTTGTTTAGAGTCCACTAATGAGTGAGTACATCCTCTGCTTATCTTTCTGGGTTTGTGATAACGTGCTCAGGAGGATATTCTCCAAATCCATCCATTTGCCTGCAAATTTTAGGATATCATTTTTTTCTTACTGCTGAGTAGTACTCCATTGTGTAGATGTACCACAGTTTGTTAATCCATTCTTCAGTTGAGGGGCATCTAGGTTCTTGCTATTACAAATAATGCTGCTATGGACATAATTGAGCTAACGCCTTTGGAGTGTGACTGTGCATCTTTAGAGTATACACCCAGAAGTGGTATTGCTGGGTCCTTGGGGAGATTGATTTTCAGTTTTCTGAGAAACCTCCATATTGTATTCCAAAGTGGCTGGACAAGCTTACAATCCCACCAACAATGGAGGAGTGTTCCCCTTGCTCCGCATCCTCTCCAGCATAGGCTGTCCTCTGTGAAAGACGCTTATCTTTACAATGACCATGAGGTCATCACAGTTAAACCAAGTTAAAATACAGAGAACAAATCATCATGGGAAGCCTCGCCCCACATGACACATCTGTGTCTTCTTTTATATGTACAGGGAATAACAATGGCTAAAGAGGAGGCTGTGAATTTGGGAGGGGCTTATGTGGAAGAAATAGGAGGGAAGAGGGAGAAATGATGTCGTTAAATTTACGCACCTTTACTTTCTCATAAACCTCAAAGAACTTTTCAAAGCCCATTTCCTGTTCCAGGTGAAGTCTTAGTTCCTCTAAGTGGTTAAAGAGGCTGTCATATTCACATTCACTAGTAGTCTCATCATCGCTATTATCTAAAAAAAAATATTCTTTATGATTAAAAGTAATTCGCACATGAACAGACTCTCCTAATGACAAGTGAATGATGGCTTCTTGTATTCTACCTTCAACATAAGCAGTCATCACTACTGCATCTGCCCGTCAAAACACATGCAAAGCCGGCTTGCCCAAGCTTGGGCATCTTACTTTGAGAGATGCTTCTTTTAAAGACATGAATAGTGAAGCAGGTTACAAAGAAAGACTGCAGAAGCATCACTATTGAATTTTAGTCTGAGCTGAAGCAACCAAGCTTATGACAAAGGATAACAGATGTGGAACACACCATGAAGACATGCAGAACACAGACGAGCTAGGAGCACCCAAACCAAGTTCTTTATTCTTAGAAAACACGTCAAAAAGTGGAGCAAACAGCAGAGCAGAAATGCTTCACAAGTCACTGCTGTCCCTCAACAGGAAGAAATGAAAAACTTGTATGTTTGGGTAAAACACAGTGACCACATGACAAAGGCAGAAGCCGGTAATGACCACATCCTATGTCAGAAATAGACCTCCTACTTGAAACATCTGAGCACAGAGAAAGACACAGGCCCACACCCAAGAGAATGCACCTGAGTGCCATTCCTCGTTCAGGGCGCTTTCACTGCTGGGGTTGTCCTCCTCCTCCTCTGCTGCTGCGGCTGGCCCCCTTGCTGTCTGCTCCACACTGCTGCTTTTCAAGACTGACTCTTCTTCCTCACTGTATTCATCACCGGGCTGCTCCCTAAGGAGCTGCTCCATTGAGGCCTGAAGCTCTTGTAAATCTGTGTCAGTTTCTTCAAACACGCTGAAATTTAAAGAATTAAACTGAACATTGCCTAAACTTTAACTTACTTTAAAATGGTACTTCAACTCAACACACACATATGCATTCTCTCCCACTTAAAAGTACTAACTGTAGATAATAAAAACAACTCTGAATAAGCCTATCCAGTTTCTGCCTAAGGAAATGACAATGAATACAATTGAGAAATAGAGAGCATGAGAGATATTCTGAAATTCATAAACTAGAAGATGATTTGCTTAAATTGGTCCTGATTTGCCTTTGCCAAAGACAAACATATACCTATTAGCATCAGTCACTGCCTAAACTTTGAAATAATGTTCTGTATCTGTGTCCTAGCCATAGTTGAAAATTTAAGAAAGTAAAGATTTTATCATGTTTTCTAAAAATTAATATTTAAATGCTTAAAAGAAATTTTCATCCTGATTGTCATGTGGATACTAACTGTGTACTATATGCAAAGATTTCCATGTGAATGTATTTGAACTGGTAGGAAAATGTAGTCTAAGGTCTTGCATATGTGTGTCTTGGATGCATATGTTTAGACTAATACTATGACGATACAGTGAAAATAATAGTCACAAGAAACGTATCTTTAGTGCATATTATTGAGAACACTTCTAAAATGCGTAAGTAAATTTTCCCAAGAATAAGTCAACTACCATAATCCTAACAGGAGAATCTTGTTTTCAAAGCATTGGTCAGCATATAAATTCTACTTCTGTGAGATTTAAAATGTGAAAAAAGAAATTTATACAGTGAGGGTATATATTTATATAACACATTAGTTTACTAAGCAGTTTCATCCTATTTTTAAATTTTATTCAAATGGAACTCATGTTAGAGGCATGAAAACTGTGAATCAAAGTATGACATGGCTTGAGGCCTTCTTGGCGAACAACAAACAGAACCACCATCTGTCCCTGAGCACCTTCTACAGTAACTGAGAACCGTACTCAGGGCTGCAGACTAAGGGTCCTGGAGAGTCTGGATGTATGAAGACATCTGGGGAGGGATGTTCTAAGCAGAGGGTTTCATCTACTAGAAATATAGTCTAAGTTAGGTACAGAGCTGATGATGACCTCTCCAAAAGTTTATACTCTACCCCCAAATACAAACAATAAGTCAGGCCTTGAAGACAATTTACATTAGTGGAAAAAGAAAACAATTATTTATACAGAAATATATTTAATACATTTACTTTGTACTCATATATACTAACTATCAACTGGACTTATGAAAGCTACAGAAAAAGGACTTGATCAGAACAAGAGCCTCCTGACTTGGTATTTAGTGACAAGTCTAATTCACGGAACCATTGTTGTGATGATAAAACATTGATCTGCTGGCAATCTACTTGTTAGATGAATAAATAATGGCCAATGCCTATGGGAGGTAAAAAAAAAAAAAAAAGAGAGACTGGCCTGACTGCCACCATAAGAAAAACCCGACAAGATTCACTATTTTATGACATCAGCACTCAGAAATTGTGTCAGGTCATTTGAAATCTGGCCCTGAGCTTATTTTTTGGTTGGATTTCCCATTATAAAATCTTGTGAGCCACCATGTGGTTGCTGGGAATTGAACTCAGTACCTCTGTGTTCTTAACCTCTGAGCCATCTCATCTCTCTGGCCCAAGATAGTAGTAATTATTTAGAGGCAGACAAACATCAAGAGGCTGATTATATTTAAGCAAGTTGTAGGAACTTTAAGGGCGATGAAAAGCCAGCTGTAGACCACGCTCTCTGGACGTCACAGTGATACTTGCATTGGTTAATGGTTACACTCACGTGTCTTCAGAATCCGAGGGCCCTTCCTTGATGTGCTCATCTTCAAGCTCATTTATTTCAAGACTGTTTTGATGAATGTCTCCTACAGTGGGAATGTCTGTCAGGGTTCTGAACAACTTGGACAGATCTGGAAGTGAACACGTCCTCAGCATCTACAAAGAGGTAGATTGCTTATTAGGAGGAAGATAATTAAAAGCAAAGGAAAACATCAGAAATAGTACTAGTTACAATATTGAAATTTATGTATTTAGATTTAAAGGAACCCAAGGTGACGTTTCTGAGGTTAGAACCTAATCTGGATCATCTGAGCAACACACTAAATAGACTCTCTCATACACACCAATAATAATTAAGAAGAGGTCATGAACTTGAGAGGATATGGGAGGGGCTGGAGGGGGATGGAGGGATGGAAATGACGCAAATAGAGAACTCATATAAGAAATTCTCAGCTAAATTTGCTTTTTTAAACAAAGAAACTAAACTTGTAAGTAATGATTGGGCTTCAGCACAGAAATTCATGTTGGCTACCCACCCTTTAAAGAGTGGGAGTGGTTTTAGAGATACATGTGGCCTGGAAATGTAAATCTGCTGGAAATCAGGCAGTATGAGAAGTACCTTCCTGTGATCAGCTCTCGATGCTGACTGCTAAGGTCCTAAAGTGAACTATCAGGACTGTGGTCAAGCACTATCACCTACAAAGGTAACCTGTACATCACTTACTCCTAGGAACTGCTGGCTAGCTGTATGAATTACAGGACTTTACATCAATGTAAAGACAAACCTGACTTTGCCTCTGTGAGAATGGAGGTGAGTAGGGTCCCTCTATTCAAATAGAAGGCTGCAAGGACAAGCTATGAATCATTTATAACACCACCAAGAAGGAACTTCACCAACTGTGCTAAGACACACACAGTAAGTAGTGTTGAAAATTGAAGTCAGTGTTGGACAAGAACAGGAATAATAGGAAGAGGAGTCTCTATGCACCAACTTTCAACAATTAGAATGTGACGAAGACAGGACATGAGACAAATAACTGTATACACATCTCTAAAGGAATCTGAGAGTGGCCCTGAAAAGAACTCCGTGGTAGAGAAAAGGCTTTGAAGAAAACACAGTGCTAAACATATTAATGGAAAGATGTGTATTTGGTCAATCTTATTATTGCAACATTTTCAGAATAAAAGATTCTTATTATTTGAACACAGTTTATACATTAAATAATTAAGGGAAATGAGTATCAATTACAAATGAGTGAATTGGTAAAAATACTGCTTTTGAAGCAGTGGATGAGGGCAGCAGTGCTGAGAAGGCTCACTGACTCAGGGTGCCCAGGCTGAGGCTGCAGATGTATCTACATGTAGCTCTTCAGTTAACATCTGAGTCACATAGGTAAAGTAAGCGTCTTGTAATAATCTACCCAGGTTGACTGCTAATCAACAAAAAAGAATAGGATAAGTTAATAACATACTTATACTTGAGAATGCCATATATTTAGGTTGAGAAAACTCATCTCAATTTTAGTTTATTTCTTTTAATAGTTAAAATAACTTTTTTCTCCCCAATACTTTGCCCAGGATATAACCCACCTACTTTTCCCTGCCAAGTTCTAGTTAGAGGTATAGGACACTATGCATAATAATGTAAATTTTATATTCTATTATGAAATAATTCCATCAGGACAGTATTTCAAGTATGAATACTCCTTAACTCTTCTCAGGGTTTATACTCATTGACTTTATCTGCAGGTCAAACCTTAACTTTGGTGTTCAGAGGAGTCCCTGGTAGGCCTCTTTCACAGACTTCATGGATTTGCTGGAATGCTGTCTGGGCCGGGCTTGAACTGACAATCCTCTTGCCTCGTCCTCTGCAGCACGTGGAATTATGGTTATGTGTTGCCATAAAGCCTGACTTTATGTTCTAAATGGATCTCCATCTTCACCCCCACACACAGTAAAGACCTTACATCAACATGTTTCTGCCTTCATTGATTTGGTGCTAAAGCCCTGAGCATATTATGCTCACATTATACCGAGGTACAGTCCTAGACCCCTTCATTCTGTCTTGATTCTCCTATATTTTTCATATTGCTTATAGTATGTTTTACTGTCTTAGCCCAACTGAAAGAAATCCTAAAAATACCAGGTAATCCATAGCATCGTTTGAGAGCTTACTCCAGGTACAAGTTTCCGCTCGACTCTCTGCACAGAGAGTATCAGGTAGGTTGATACTAGAGGATTAGTAATTCATAGTTTGTATTAAAAGTAGTTTATTATGGGCACATTTTATTCAGTCCCTGATTACGACCATAAATACTTCAACATCATTCCCACAAAACAGCTTTTACAAATAGGGACTCTGACCCACAACTGATGCTCTTTGAAGGCATTGCTAGTTCACTGTCATGAACTCAAACAAGAGCAGTGTTTTAGGGAACCTTACAGGTCAAAACAGTGTTTTCTTTACTTTTTAGTGTCAACTAACTCCTCCCCAAAAAATAAGGAAACCACATAAAACAGTGAATAAATTAGGTCCTATTAGTAACGTCACATCAAGTTCTACAACAAAGAATTCTTTTAATCTTTACAAGTTTTAATACAAACTATGAATTACTAATCCTCTAGTTATACCATGAAGTAGTTTATTATGGGCACATTTTATTCAGTCCCTGATTACGACCATAAATACTTCAACATCATTCCCACAAAACAGCTTTTACAAATAGGGACTCTGACCCACAACTGATGCTCTTTGAAGGCACTGCTAGTATTTCTAACAGCAGAGGAAGAGACACGAAGTGATTCAAACACACCAGGAAACAGCCATGTCAACTGTGCATGCCAAAAGTGTATCTTCCTAAACTCTGCCCAGATATACTACAGCAGTGCTGTGGCTAGACTCTGTATCTGAAATATTCTACCTCATGCTTCTGTCATTTTTTTTTTTTTTTTAGAATGAATACTCTATTGTTAGAACGCAAACAATTACTGGCAAATGACAAAACCCTTCTATAAAGAAGTTTGACTAAAAATTCTCCACCTTCAACAAGGTGATTAGTCACCTGTCCAGGATAGAGTCTTGGTAAAATCAGTCAATTTCTATCATAGCTATTAACCTTATCATTTCCTTACTTGCTCTCTAGCTTATACAGACCTTCTGTCAACCAACCATAGAAAGGCAAGCTGTTCCTCTGGAAATCCAGATTCTGTAACTTGCAAAAGAAAGACTGTGCAAAAACCACAACTTTATTAGACTTTTTGAAATTTACTGTTGAGAATCTCCATTTACTGTTTATACTCACATTATTTATTGATTTATTTGTTTTTATCAAACCATTATTTAACTACCTTAGGGAACCTGCTTCTCTGCAGAAGAACCAGACTTAAAGCCATTACTTCTTTCTTATCAAACCTAAAGGAGCCAGCTGCAGGTAGTGGTGTACACCCATACTGGACAGGTTTAGACAGAGAAGTAGAAAGCTTGAGGCCAGCCTGGGTAGAAAGTGAGACCCTGCACAGAGAAACCTCCAGAAGAGAAATCTTTTCAAAAAAAACCCTTTCCCCTAAACAATTCATATTTTCAAGCCTCAGAAATACAGCATGGCTTATGACTCTCATTTTACCTTGACTATGACATAGATAAACCTTTTACTTAACATTAATGACTATTTTAATAGTTGCCAATGGCTTGATGATGTACAATCCTTAAATGTGGTTTATGTGTTTTGGTATAGTCCTCACTTGTCTGAAGCACTGTGCAAGTAAGCAGTGCAAGAGGAAGAACAGACTCAAGGGCCTGTGCTGTCACTTATATCCCTACTGATGGACAGTGGCCCTCAGAGCATCATTCTCATTGCCTGTCTTACAATTATCAATTAAACTACTATCCATGTGGGTGCATAATTGTATAATTCAGCTAAGACTACATTTGGTTTCTGCAAAAGGACCTATTTAAAGTGCATTAGATGAATGCCTTAGTATGGTTTCCTGAATCTTAGGCCTCTGAAGATTGATATATCTAAGGAAGCTATGTGGCAGAGGACAAGAGACTGGCAAGGAGACAAGAATAATCTGAGCCAACAAATACTTTTGATCTCTTCAGACAATATATTCCTTATCTGGACACAAAACAAATCTCCCCACACCAAAAAACCTAAATAGCACCCTTCCCAGAAAAGCTCTGATGAAGCCACACACTTGAAGACTACTGACTAGGAACAAGAATGCCTGGCATCCTACTTTCTTCACACTTTGAGATTTTAACAAAGGGCTCTCTTTTATTGTGTTTTAATGTGAATGCTTGTCTGCACAGCTGTCTGTCCTTGTACCACATGGGCACAGTACCTACACTGCAAAGGTCAGCAGAGAGGACTGGATTCCCTAAGACTGCAGTTATAGACAGAGCTACCATGTGGCTCCTGGGACTTGAACCAGGGAAGAGCAGCTAGTGTTCCTAGCTGGTGAGGCTTGGCTCCAGCCTTACCTCCTTCACAAGCCACAGTACCTCAAACACACCGTGCTGTTCCATGCCCAGACCTTTTAAACTTCTGCACCAGAAACCTTCCTTTCCTAACCCTGAGGCAGGCTTAAGCATTTCTTCTTTACTGGCACACTGTACATTTTCATTTCTCCCTACAATTATTATCACAAAAGTTTCTCACTTACGTACTCCCTCTCTTGGCTACAAACACGGTATCATTACTATAAACACAGCACCTAGCATACACTGCAGCTTGAGATACACCGATTGAGTTGATGCTAATGATTTACTTAACCCAGTTTAGGAACCGAAAGAGACAGATTCGCAGACAACATTTGCAACAACATTCTTAAGCTAAGTACATCAAGTTTTTTGGAGAATTTTTCACACTGTGCACAAAAGAAGGCAAGACCTCAAAGGAATACTAGCATAAACTGAAGAGAAATCCTTTTTTACTAACAGATCCTGCATTAAGTATCATAGATGAATAAATTCCTACATGTAAATATTTTCAGTATATTCTTACAGTTTCATAATAATGCCTTTTTATATGTATTGAATATTCAAGGATGAAGCAGAATCAAGAATGTACTTCATTTTATTTTTCAGATTATTTGTAACTAGTTTTATTTTCTTAAATTGATTCTTATTGATAGGAAGAGTCATGAAAATTGTATATATTAACAAGGTATCATGTAACGTTTTGAATGTATATCCTGTGTAATGTTTTAAAACCAGCCTCCTCAAACAATTACCCCCTTCTTTACAGTGGAAATGTTGAGTCTTCCTTAGAGCATTGGTAAAGGTGCATTATTCCCTAAAAGAATGTAATTTGTGGTCACTGAAATAAACAAAGTCAAAGTGCACAAGCACTGTCTTAGTGACTCCTGCACCTGCTAAGGGTTCCTGCCACTCTCACCCTCCTTGGTGAGGGCATCTACTGGTTCCTGAGTAGACAGCTAGTACCAAGCACTGCCTATGTGCTTCACTTACACGATTTCACTCTTTTGGTAAATTCAATGGACAAGAAACCATTGTTATCCCTACTTTATAAATAAGAAACTAAGGCACTTACACAACTAACAGACTTTAGGTAGAATATGAAATCAACAGTCTGATTCCCTAGTATGTTAATTATGTGCATATTTGTAAATGTTTGTCTTATTGTACCTTTGTGCGTGGGTAGGTACACAGGTGTGTGCCATGGTGCACACCAGAAGTAAGAGGATAACTTATAGGAGTTGTTTCTTTCTTTCTGCCATGTGATCCTGGGGATTAAACTTGAGTTGTCCTGTTTGGTGGTAACCACATATACCAATTGAATTATCTCATTGGCTCATATGTATATTTTTAAAGGGGGGGATTATTTATCTTGACTCATGGTTTCAACCCACTGTGGCAGGGAGGGCCATATGTCTGCTATTTATCTACTGGCTACTTACTTATCAAGTATTTATTTATCATTCATTATATTCTAAGCCATGGGATATAAATATATATGTGTGTATAAAATTTGTAAATAAGGTTCTTAACCTGAAGGGGATAATATCCTAGTGGAAGATAAACAAAAATAATGAGATGAACTATATCAATTATAAAATAAATAGAAAGGTAATTTTGGATGGAAATTACTGTACTCAAGGCGTGTGAAGATAACATTTGAGAAGTGACACTTGAAAGTAAAACATGAGTTAAAACTGAAAAGGACAAAGAGAAGCTCAGTCTGGGCCAAAGTTAGTGGGTCAATTCGTACGAAGTGTCTATCATAGGAAGGGCTTGACTGTCAGGGGAAAGAGGAGGAGAGCATCTGTGAGGTGACTCGGAGAGGTGGCCAATGTCCTGCCAAACCTTACAGACCATGGTGAAAAGGGAATGCAATTCAACAGCAGCAGAAAATTCTCAAGTCTTAAGCACATCACTGACATGATATGATGTGGAGTGAGGAAGACTAGCTAAAAGCCAACTGGATGACAGGGTTAGTGGGGTGACTAAATATATGAGTGACCAGCAGAAGGAGATGAGGATAAACTGTGCCACCATGTAAATGAGACTTAAGGTCTGAGAGTATTTGTGGAGTACTGACTAGTAAAAAAGGTTCAAGATATGAACTTGACAAACTGTAACATTTATCATCTGAGGACTCCTGCTCTTGTTATGATAAAATACTAAAGGCTACACTTATCTTTCCACAAAACAACTAGAAAACTAAATAAAACATGAAAACCAATTTAGACACTAAACTGCACACAACCAAGAGTGATTCCTAGAGTGAAACAAATGAGGTACATCTGGCCCCTAAACTGGCCTTCTAGCTGAAAGAATATTTGGAGTCTGTGTGGCTCCTATACTCATGAAATGAAGAGTGGACAGAGTTCCACTAGGTGAAAAGGGCAAAAAGCCTGTGAGGTCTTAAGCCAAAAATGAGCACTAGACAATGTACACGTAGAGTGAAACTTTACATTTGATGTGATACCTGCCATTAAAAGTGGTTCTGCTAAGCAATATTGGGACAGTGGGACCATGGGACCGCCTGCCGACTGCCCAGGGAGGGGATGGGGAGTTGTGGAGAAGAGAGAATGACCTGATGTGGTGGGAGGGGGATGGGACCTTGAATAAAGATATACAAAGTTAGAAAGTGTGACTTCTTTGTTAATAATAATAATAATAATAATAATAATAATAATAAAATAAATAAAATAAACTTTTTTAAAAAAAGTGGTTCTGGTGTGAACTGGGGCAAAGGGTTTTGGAAGGAAACGGAGGAAGACTAGCTCAGAAGGCTGCAGGATGCTCAATGCTCATGCAGACGGGAAGAGTGTCTGCAATGCGGATCTGCACATACCATGGAGGTCATAGAAGATCATAGGTAATTAATTAGCTGAACTAGCTTTACAGTAAAAAGGATTTAAATTTGTTCCAGTAAACCTGAAAAAATATGAAAATGTAAAACGGAATGAGAGATAACTGGATTGTCTGAAAAAATCCAACACATTTGAAGGGATGCCAACAAACTCCAGATACTCAGAATGTGATATTTTAATGTCCAGCTTTAAATAACTACAGAATATGTGAAGAGCAAGATTATATGACTCTAAACTTGTAGAAAAACCAGTAGGTAAAAACAAGAAACTTTGTATGCTAAAATCATACTTAAATGACTTTTTAACTGAATGAGACTAATAGTTTATTACTATAGAAAGGAAGATGGGAAAATTTGAACACATGACTAAATCTATTCCATGGAAAACCAAAATGAACAAGTTTCAGTAACCTATGACATTGTATCAAGCAGTCTAATGTGTATTGACAAGCCTTGACAAGAAGTGTTAATGATGATTCTCAGGGCTGAAGACAAGCAGTGTGACAGCAGTACAGAGGTAACACTGGTGCCTAATTACACACCAAGTTGTACCACAAGAGAATTTATAATATGCTAAAGATTTATTTTAAAAACAGATTTATTTAAAAAACTAAATATTTTTTTAAATAAGTGTAGAGAATGAAATGTTAAAAATATGACACCCAACATAAAGAAAAAAATAGTAAAAAGGTTTGTTGTTGGTTTTGTTTTGAACAAAAGAAGAGGTCAAACAGAAAAACGGGTAGCAACATAGCAGGTGTAACTCCAGTCACAGAGATGACGTCATGTTAACGCTTCTATTAAAGAGATTCCATAGTGGTCGCAAAGCAAGACTAGGCGGGGAGGTGGCTCAGTTAGTCAAGTGCTTGCCGTGCAAGTGTGAAAGATCGTGAGTTTGGATTTACAGAGCCCTTGTTAAGCCAATGTGGTTGTGCACATCTACTCCTGCAGGAGGGAATAAGAGACTTCCTGGACGCTTCCAGGCCAGCCAGCCTAGCTTACTGCAGTAGCCAACAATACACCGGCCTCAAGGTGGAAGATGACAACCAACACCTGGGGCTGTTCCTTTGGCCTCCACATGTGCATTCACACAAATAAGCATGCACACACACATGCATGATGATTTTTTTTAAAAAAGCAAATATCAGACTCTTGCTAACTGAGAAATCTACTTTAAAAAGCAAATGAAAGTAGTAAAGGGTATAAACATAAGAAAGAGGAATGACTATCAAAACCAGACACTGTAGACCTCGGAGCAGTGATGACTGGAAATAACACAATTCCTAATTTACATGCAGTTGAGTGGCAATTTCACCACTCTTTCTGAGTCCTTAATAAATATGTACAAAGACAACTGGCAAAGCTTTGAAGTCTTAAATATCATTATCAAAGGACATGTCATGACAGTATCATACTAATTCATCCAAAAGACAAAACAATACATTTTTATTCACTCAGTAGCAGAACTCTACAATACACAGAATGAAAACTTCACACAACTGAGAGAAAAAATAGTACAAATATAGATAAAATTTCAACCTATATTTAGCAATTGACAGTTCAACTATACAAAAAATATCAGTAAAGATATAGGAACCTTGAACAACATTATCAACTTATTTGATGTGATTGACATAGATCATTTCACTTGACGATTGAAGAATACACTTAAAAAAGAGATTTGTAGCATAGGAGCTACTAGCAAAAGAGATGGTGGAGTTAACAGTTCAGAAAAAAACCTGGAGTATTTACGGCACCGAGTAAAGTGCAATACCAGCTCTGCTGAAGAGCAGCAGCATGAAGAAAGGAGAGGACAGGTTCAGGAGATGGCCAGTGTTGACAAGAGCAGTCTAGTGAAGAACGGCCCAGAGCCATCAGAATGCACTTGGAAGTGAGTGCATGTATACAGACTACAACATATTTAAGATATTCAGACATGAAAAATAGCAGACAAACAGGTGGTGAGTAAAAAAGACATGTGATGTGGTCCAGCCAGACTTGCATTTTCTGATGAAATTTCTTAGAACTTTGAATTAAAGACCCACTACAGAGAAGATGGCTTGGGTTAGAGTAGAAAAGCAATGGAGCAAAGCCCTTGAGAAGGGAAATGGGTAACAGAAGACTTTGTAAGAAGGAGGACAAAGTAATTTAATAAAAAGACCTGATTCAGCAGCAATAATCTTGGTAAGAAGTTAGATCACACCATTTTAGTTTAACAGATATTTATAATTTTTATCTTCACAGTTCAGTTATGAAGTTCTGACTGCCATTATGAATTTAACTGTTTACTACACTGGTCCAGTGATGACTTTCCTGACCTCAGAATAGGCATAAAAACTGTGGTTCTTATCTTAAACGGCCATGGATTACTATGCTTCTTCTGTTTTCCTTCTTGCCTCTTCTCAGAAATCTACATCATGGCAAAAATCTTCCGAAGTAAGTACCTCAATAGGAGTCTTTAAGCCCAACTAGGTTTTAAGAGGAAATCAATATTCAAAAGCATCACACAGTGTAAATATTGACCTAGTAGATGGCAGTAAGTTCAACAGAAGCACATGAGAAGCTAGGGTGAGTCAGTTGGTAAAGCACTTGCCATGCAAACGTAAGGACTTGAGTTGGATCCCAGCACCCATGTGCTGGAGAGGTAGAGACAGGAGGATTCCTGGGCTTGTTGGTGAGGTAGCCTAGCTTAATTGGTAAGCTTCAGGCCAATGGGAGTACACAATGTGCACAAATGCACACACAAAATACATAAATAGGATAGTGTTTGTCTGTCCAATCATGCCTTTGTGTTCAACACTGAAGACTGTGATAGTTTACATCTAACGTCTGGTACTTAGAGTAAGCAATGGAATCTAACATTTCTAAGAGGAACATAATTAAATATTTCACCAATAAAAGCAAATTCAATTGGAAAATTAAATTAAAAAGCAAAATGATATATTTTGAAACACAGTTAAGTTTAAAGAATTCTGGTATTACAATTATAAATAGGAGCAAATAGATAAAAATACTGAATTTCACAGATATAAAAATATAAACTTAAACAAATACTATTAATTTTTTGTTAAAGAGATAATGTTAAGTAAATTATAATAGTAGGTGTTATTTAACACACAGAAATGACTATTCTTTATTCGTGTGTGTGTGTGTGTGTGTGTGTGCTCATGTGCATGTGTATATGTGTGTGTAGACTAGAGATCTACATTAGGTGCTTTTTTCAGCTTCTCTCTACCCTAGTTTTTGAGACATGATCTCTCACTGAATATAGATCTCATCAATTTGATCAGGTTGGCTGGATACACCCCCAGGGACCCTGCTACTCTGCCTCTACAGCACTGGGATTTCACTGGGTACCACCTGGCCTGGCTTCACATGGGGGCTAGGGGTTTAAACCCAGGTCTTTAAGCTCACACTTTACTGACTGAGCAATTTCCCTAGCCACAAAACTATTCTTAAAGAGAAAGATGTCAGACATTATAAATTTTGAATTTCACTTATAGAAATCTATCTTACAAAAAAATTATAGGATTAACAAAGATAGAGGTTCAATGATAGAAATATACTGTTTAAAAGGTGATAAAAAGACAATCTAACAAAAATTTCAACACTACTAGGTCAGGGTTCTCCAAGAGACTGACTCCCAGAACATCACAGGCTATAGTCTTTGGTTGCCTCCAGAGGTAGAAGGTCCCTATTGATATAGATAATGTGTACTTATGCCCCTGAGCTAGACATGACCTGAAGACATATGCTCTGATGACTAGCTTTCATGGTACCATAAAATCTCCCAAAGTAAGGAAAAAACCCACCAACAGTCATAGCCAACTATGATGTCTTTGAAGCACACTGACAGCAGGATACTTTAACTGTAAGGGCGCAGTCACTGCACACACATCTTGGCAGTAACAAATAGCTCTCTAATTAGCCTTAAGACCTACTCACCAAGAGGAAAGGCATACCTGGCACTAGAAACCTAGCCAATCAGCCAATTACCTATGGCTAGTGAAGTCATGGATCTTGGAGAAGAATCTACAAGTTCCACTTTACTAAATCAGGATAAATCCCTAACTATATTCTAAATGTTTGTCCTCAAGAGTATACATGAGTCCTTACTTTTCATCAAGGAAGCTTCTTTCTGCAACAGAACGAAACCAACACAGATGACCACAACCAATCAAAGTGCAGAGCTGTGGATCCCTGTTCCAATGGACACATGTACACAACTACTCTCTCAGCTAACGCTCAGGAGCAGTGCAGAAGAAGGGGCAGAACGGGCCTAAGAGCCAGAGGGTCAGGGAGTTTGCTCTAAGATAGTATCTCCTAGTAATAATGTCAGAAGCTACGCCCAGAAACTCATGACTGCCTTAGCACGAGCTAAGGAAGGACAACAACAGATACGCTCAAGTAGAGGGGGAAGACCCACGAGGCCTCAACCTTACACAAAAAGTTACAGGCCACTAAGAATACTGAGAGTGAGACAAATAGTCTTCACCAATGAAGAGCTTGCCAATTGGTGAGTTGATACCAAATGGTTAGCCCTAAAACATACATACAAGTAGAAGACAGACTGGGCAGGCTATATTAAGAAATATATACATATACATGTATATAACATATAATGCATGTTAACAGCAATTACTTAAAAAGGCCATAAATTTGAATGAGAGCAAGAAGGGGTATATGGGAGGGTATGGAGGGAAAGGGAAGAAGGAAATGATGTAATTATAATCTCAAAAATAAAAAAATAATAAAGTAATATAGCAACTAAATAGAATATCTGGTCATTCAAAATAATGCAAGAATATTTTAAAAATCACTTTTTTTAATAATGTCAAAACAAATATTTGTAATACTACAATACATACAATAAAACAGCTACACAAACAATTTATATTACAATTTTTGGTAGGTATGCATATATAAAAAATTACATATAAGTAAAGAAGGTAAATGAATTTACTAAGCCAGGGGTGGGCTTTGAGGAACGCAGACAGAGAAGATAAAAAATCTAGATGGAGGCTGTTTCCACTCCGCATCACATAGTTCTACTTATAAAATAAAGTTGCCCATAAAAGAGTAAACATCACAAGGGTCACAGTGGTGTACAGGAATCCAAGAACTATCAGGAAAGGACTTACACCTCTTCCCCCACGCCTATCAACAAAATCACAGGATACCAAAGTTGCAGACACAGCCACATTCTTTCGAAAACTTGAGGTATTTGTATGTTGATATGGGACCTGGATGTGGAAACACTGAATGGGTAGGTGGGAAAACAATTCCTGAGACCAGCAACACTGAGTTGTAGTGGGATTATGTTGGTAATGTAAATATGTCTCTCCTACTGGTTTAATAAAAAGCTGATTGGCCAGAGGCAGACAGAAAGTGTGGATGGGGCTACCAGACTAAGAAAACTCTGGGAACATCTCAGAGCAGAACACAGATGGCACACAGTCACCAGAGCTGCCAGGAGACGTAGAGAAAAGAAGGTGAAATGTTGCTCTGAAAAAAGGTACCGAGCCATATGACTCTACAGGAAAAGAATAATGGGTTAGTTTAAGAGCAAGAGCTAGCTAGCAATATGGCTGGGACCTAGGCCAATCAGCAAGAAATTAATATAAGCATCTGTGTGATTCTATGGGATTGTGTATTTCTGCTAGGCTGTCAGATTGCTGGTCAAACCTCTGGTCTAGACCGGAGAGTCTGGGCCAGAACCCTCATACAACACTGAGTGCCTGCTATAAACTGTGTCTTATTCCCCAAGTAGGATATTTATTGGGAAAGCACCCAAGGCACCATAGCTATTTGTTAGTATCATCACTAAAAAGAACCCTGGGTCAATAAAATAGAAGCTTTTTGTTGCTTTTGTTTGTGTGTTTGTACTTGTCTGGATTTTGAATCAATTAAAACCCACCACTGGCAATCAAAGTTATCAGTAGAGAAAGAGATGACATCCATCTGAGAGCACATTTACCTTTGGGTTATTTGCATCAAACAGACCAGTTGAGAGCCCAATCAGTAAGGGGTTCTTGCTTTTAGTTTTTGGTGGTGAATCAGAGCGAGATCGAAGTGAAACAGATTCTTCTGGTGAACAATGAACTGATTGAACTAAGCTCAAGGGCTCAGAACGAATGACTTTCTGGAAAAATGGTTCTGGTTTTACTGACTTCTCTACATCACATGCAGGCTGCTGAGGAGTATCTACTGCAGGTTCTGTGGAATAACAAGATTATATCATAAGTCTGTATAATAACACTTAAATTTCTAAAAGTATCAATAAGTATCACATAATATTTAACATGAATCTCATCCCAAGGGCTGGAAAGATGGCTCAGTGTTAAAGCACTTGCTATTCTTGCTTGAGATCTGGGTGTGGCTCCCAGGACCCACACAGCAGCTCACAGCCATCTGTAACTACACTCCAGGGAATCTAACATGCTCTCTGCCTTCTATGGGTATCAAGACTACACGGGGAACAAATATTATTTATATGCAGGCAAAACACTCAAACAAAAATAATATTTAAAAAATGAATTCCATGAAAAAAATCTCATACCAGAAAACAAATCAAAGTATACATGTAAGTATATTGTACACTATCTTATAAATAATCTTTATGGAGATATATTTTATTTTAATGATTTAATATATATATTTTTATAGGAAATTTTAAAATATAGAAATTTACAAAATTTAAAAATACAATCTAGAAAATTAATTTTTTAGTTTGTTTCTACAGAGTAAAAATATTATATTGTTTTATATTTTAACCAACAGTATTTTTAAAAATAAAAGTTTATTTGATGCCTTTAGTGTATTAGTTTTGTTTTAGCAGTAATCTTTTCATTTTCAACAATATAACTTACTGAAAGTTAAGTGCCTATATAACTTACCACAATACCAAGCTGGCTAGTACAGATTCCTGTTTTCTAGGCCCATTTTTAAAATAGAACTATGATGACTTATAAGAAATGCTCTTAAACATTAGACATGTTGGTGTTAAGCCTTTCATAAAGAATAAGACACACACAGTAGAGCTTACCTAGATGATCTTCACAAGACTGGCTCACACACTCTGGTATTATGTCTTCACAAACATCATCCTGCTGCATGGCAACCTTAGCTTCCAACCTGCCATAGTCAGGTCATCCAAACAAACCAAATACCACATAGTTTATTAGAAAGAAGAGCCTTTTTATATAAAGAAAATGAAACCCACACCTACTAGCATCCTGAACACACTTGCCCGAGTATTTTTTCTCATTATCATGTAATACTGTCTTTTGTAAGCACAATATGTTTTCTACTTTGGGCAAAGTGAAACTCTCACTCGTCATTAATCATTAATTATGATCATTCATTTATTCTGAAAGTTTATATTGGTCAAATCTGTTTGAAGAATGACTAAATTACAAACACAATTCATCTAAAAATTATACCTGTTTCAAAAAACCACACATCTACTTTTTGCAGAAATACTTTATGTAAAATATTACTCACTTAAGCATCACAATATATAGTATTAATAAATACTCATCTAGTAGGAGGATATTGAATTGTCTTATATCCATATAATGAAATACAAAATAGAAAACTTTTACATATTAATGTGAGAATACTCTGACATGAATTTTTTTAAAAAGTATATATTTTATGTGTACGCATGTGTGCCTTCATGTATGCAGAGTCCCTGAGGCGCAGAAGAGGGCACAGATACCCTGAAACTAGAGTTGCAGGGGCCTATGAGGTAGCACGTATGTGCTGGGAAGCAAACCCAGGTCTTCTGCAGGAGGAGTAAGCCCTCTTTACCTGCTGAGCCATCATCCCTGACCACCGCCAGACTATTGACTATTGAGGCTGGAGAGATGGCCCAGTGGCTAATACCAGAGTTCGGATCCTAACACACACATGAGTCAGCTCCTAAACAGTATAGGTCCAGGTCCAAGGGATCCAATGTGCCTTCTGGCTTCCATCTAGTACTTGTGCATACACATGTGAGTGTAGACTTGAAAAGACTCACAAAATTTTTAAAAATCAAAAAGGTGGAAAGCATTGTATACATTGTATTATATTAGCAACTGTATTTGGAATGGGATGAAGACTATGCATTTTGTTTATACATACTAAAAATTATGTACAAAGAAAGATCAGAAATTGATTAAATGAAAATATAGACTAGCAAGACATTTACTTTTTATCTTCATATAGTTTTTGGTTTCTGACACATGTGAATGTCTAAAAAATAAAATTACTTTATAGGGTATTATAACACGAAGTTATTAAACTACAATATTAGTTCATTGCAGCATTACTTATTAAAGGGACTTGGCCTTAAAAAGTAAAGAAAAAGACAACCTACTCAGTTTCCTTAGCTGCTTCTTCCTCACTAGTCCACACATCATTAACAACGCATGGCGAACTCCCATCTGGGATTGTTCTACATGGCTCTTGTAGAACTTCTGCTTCCAAATCATCAGGCTCTTCAAAGCAAAATCAGAGATGTCAGAGGAAAGTTTGCCGACAATGAACTGAATGAACTTTCTAGAAGTTATCATTGCAATTAGCTTAATTAATGCTGATCATATAAAAACCAATCTGTTCTAAACTTTTTGTGTTAGTTCTGCAGCATTCTGAAATGAAAGACTAGTCCTTTCACCACTTTTGATATAAAAAAAGTACTTGAGTACTATGTGCAACACTTCTTGTTTTTATATAAAGTATATGTCTTATTTAAATTATAGTAATATGTAAATTACCTTAAAGGTATCAAAACAAAAAAATAGATATTTATTGTTACAAGTATGAAAAAATAAGCTTATTACTAATGATTAGTAAGAAAATTTTAATCTTTAAAATCTATCTTCCGGGGCTGGAGAGATGGCTCAGCGGTTAAGAGCACCGTCTGCTCTTCCAGAGGACCTGGGTTTGATTCCCAGCACCCACATGGCAGCTAACAACTGTCTGTAGTTCCAGTTCTGGGCAAACACCAAGGCAAATAAATAAAGTTTAAAAAAAAAAATCTATCTTCCAACAACCAAAAACAAAACAAAAAAACCAATACAATTACTTGGGCTTTAACAATGGCTTTAAGAAGAATTGAGTATACTAAAATCTATTTTCCCATACCCTCAAACAATTAATAGCTAAAAAATTATTTGTTTTCTTTAAAGAGACTATTTATTTATCTGTGCATGTATATGCCTGCATGAGTGTATGTATAGATATGTGCAGAGGCTGGAGGAGCCAGATCCCTTAGAGCTGAAATTATGACTGTTTGAAGACATGCTGTATGGCAGCTGGGATCCACACTCATGACTGTGCCTGTCATGAAGTGTCAGGAAGTGCTTAACTGCAGAGTCCTCTCTGTAGCCCCACTGAGCCTTTTCTCTTTCCTGTCTGAAATCATATACTAGCTGAATTAATTAAACACCATGCCCACTTTTTCATGGAATTCAGATGTTTTTCTTGTCTATTTTAAAATATCTAATGATTTGTCCCATTGTGATAGGCAAGAGACATACAAATTCCCATAATTTTAACCTATTGCTCACATGAATGCAAGGAAAGGGCTTAGGAGGAAGAAAGAACCTTTCAGATTTTGTTTTTAAATATTAAATTTTGTTCTTGTTAAATGAAAAGAAAAAAGAGAAGGTGGAAAAGAGTTGGCTGTTTCTAGGTAGAAGCTGACCCAAGTTTTCCTTCAAGGAAGAGTGCTATTGGGAGAAAAGGCCTCTGAGGCAGAAGTGTGAAGAAGGGACAGCGCCTTCTATCAGACAACACCAAGGAGAAGGCCTCATGGAGAAGAGCTCTCCCTGTGGAACGAAAGAGTGGATGATAGGTAGAGAGAAATTCCCCAAACAAAGGAAAACATATGACTGTTCTATCCTTACAGGGGCTGATATGAAGCTCCACATCACATGATTTTATTTAACATAGCCGACTAATAGGGAGCACACATGAGCCAGATACAGTGGAAGCACTATAAATTAGGGATGGTAAAACCACAGACAGCTTCTTAACTCTCCGTCCCAGAGAAAGAACTTTAGGGAGCAAGGCCTGGTTTCTTCAGGCTCTGGGCTGGATTGCTTAAAGAGATCAGCTTTTTTAAAGGGGCACGTCAAAGACCTAACAATTCCCTAGTGATCTTTAGCTGTATTTAAACCAATGTATTCCATCCTATAAACAATCTGTGACCATGCTTTTCACGAAGTCTAAAATATTTAGTTTACTCTTCAACTCTCTGCATGAAAAGTGGAATTTGCCAACCTCAGAACTAGGCTATCTTCACTATATGCATATCCTCATCCTACTAGTTGATTTTATTTCATCTGAATTTTTATTACTAATTTTTAAGGATGCAGCATACTATCTTGTTGAGGCTACTAGGATAAAATATCAGACTGGGTGGCTTGAACACAAATTTATTTCCCTTCATGCCAGAGGTCAGAGAATCTAACATCAGGATCTCAGCAGTCAGTCCCGGAGAAAGGTTTCCTTCTTCCAGGTACACTGACAGTCTTTTTCTTCTTGTATTTCTAGCATGGTATAGAACAAAAGGTTGGCTCTCTGGCCTCTTCATAGAAAGATGTTACTACCATTCATGAGGCTTCACTATAATTCAAATCCTAGGTACTTCCAGTACCACCACACAGGGGATTAGATTCCAGCATATCCATCTTTTGAGGAACATAGACATTATTCCGTAAAAGTGAATACAGTTCTCTTACTGCGATGAATATGGCTGCAAACTACACAGTCTAGTCTTTGATAGTTTTGTGATTCAGAAGGGACTGTTAACCTTCACTAATATATACAATGGAAGTGAAGATACTCCTACTCATGACTGAATGTTCAAGAAAACTGGCAGCACATGGGGGCTGGAGAGATGGCTCAGAGGTTAAGAGCACTAATTGTTCTTCTGGAGGTTCTGAGTTCAATTCCCAGCAACCACATGGTGGCTCACAACCATCTATGGTGACATCTGGTACCCTCTTCTGTATACTATATACATAATAAATAATAAATCTTTAAAAAAATTAAAGAAAGAAAACTGGTAGCCTCTGATTGGTATCTGGAAGTCAAAGCATTATGAAAGTTTATTTAACTTAGAAAAACCCCATGGCAATTTTTTGAGACTAAAATATCCATCTGTGTGTGGAAGAAAGGTAGTAATTTTGAGTTAATGAGCAGACTGATAGGTCTGCAGATTCTTCCTAGTTCCCTACCTTGGGTTGGCTCAGGTTTGTGACGGCTCTGACCAACAGAAGTGCTAAAGATCCCAGTTCAGTTCTCTGGTTAACTTTAAAGAACATACAAAGCTTCTACCATAGCATCTGAGAGGGCTATAGATTCTTTAAAACTTTTCCCTCTCAGAGATGAATCCTATTTCCCCCACCTCAGAACCTCTGGGCCATCAGAGCACAAATCACGTGAGAGAAAAACAGCTGCTGGAGAAATGGCTTAGCAGTTAAGAGGGCTAGTTGTTTTCCGAAGGACCCAGGTCCTATTCCCAGCACCCACAGGGTGACTCCCAACCATCCAAAACTCCAGCAGCAACATCATCATCTTCTGGTTTAGGCAGGCACCAGACATACATTCAGGCAAAACATCCACGTCCATAAAACAATAAAAGTCCCTTTTAAACATATGAATAATAGAGTGGGCTGAGGCTCCTCATCAAGGGAAAGGACAAAAATGCCATCAGGTGGTCGCACTGACATCGAGTATCACACCATCTCATCTCCTAAGCAGAGACATATGTATTAGGAAAATCCCAAGCCTAATCTTGACTGCATCCCTGATCCACAACATAATGGAATAGACTGGGCAGTCACTAGTGCATATGGTCGTATATGCCTGTAGCTCTAAAATACCAGCAGCCAGAGTGGGACTCTGAGTTATGAGACCAGCTTGACTCAAGCAATGAAATCCTTGAAACTCTTGGTCTTGAAACCAAAATAGGAAAAAAAAAAAAAAAAGAGTTGCTAAAAATAGCAAGCCTAATTTAAGAAAAATTACCTACACATACACACAAATTTTGACTTCAACACTAAATAAAATTTAGCTCATTTTAGTGCATACAACATACCTTCCTCATGTCCTTCTGACATTGGTGGAGGCACCTCACTTAATGTTGGGCTTTTTGTTTCAATAGAATCAACAGTAGCTGATGGGTTTATTTCTTTCAAAATACATTCTGCTTTCTCTTCTCCGGTGAGTAAGGGTTTGTGGTTTCCCCCTTCAGGATTAATCTCTGAAGAATCATAACAATGAAAAGTCCACTGTTCTCCAAAGGTTTAGAAGTTACTTGCAATGACATTCAGAGCAAAACAACAAAGGCAGAACCAAAAAAACCTCTAGATTGTTGCAACAGGTAGTTACTAGTGAAGCTTTCTTACACACTAGAAACTAATAAATGACTTAGGATGATGTGACAGTCAAATTTCATTCATAGTGACGTCCAGGGTGGTTAACACAATTTGCAGTCTTTTACCTTCTGAGGAAAAATTAATATACCTGTATTAGAATAGATTTTTAGCCATTTGATTTTCATGTGACATTTACGTCTAATTTGCTATGAACTCTGCACACTGTAGCTGTTTCCAGGAAAGGACAAGTTTATTATAGAAGAACTGACTGTATTTATCTACTCTCATTATTCCTGTGCAACTTTGAATATTTTACCAGCCAATGTATCAACTCCCACAAATCAATTTTGCCATAGATAGATAATTTTATATACAATAAATAATCCTGATAATATACAGACCTCTGAATTCACTGAACTACCTAACAGCTTTTCAATAACTCATATATTAGAGACCTTATAAATTATGGCTCCTCAAAAGTTTCAATTTCAGAAATTCCTATCTTTAACTTTTAGTGCTTTTTTTTAAAATTCATCTCCTTCTACTATAGCATTTTTGAGACAAGATCTTACTATATACCCCTTGCTGGCCTGGAATTCCCTATGTAGAACAGGTTGGCCTTGAACTCAGAGATCTGCCTGTCTCTGCTTTCCAAGTGCTGGGATGAAAGGAATGGACCATCATGCCTGGCCTTGTCTAGTTTTGCAAAAATTTGATTTTTCATAGATTTGAAGGAGAGAGGGGAGGGGCATGTAGGGAGGGTTTAGGAGGAAGAAAAAAGAGGGAGGGAGAAATACTATAATCTCAAAAGAATTTGATTTTGCAAGTATGTTTAATAATTGATCCTGACATACTTTCTTCCTCATCTCCATTTACATTCTTTTAAAAGTCCTCATTAGAATCATTCCTTTGTATCCACCTGTAGGGCCCTGCATTGATTGACCTTTCCCTGCACTCTGAGCCTTGAGGCAAGGCCTATGGATTGCTAAATGCACATTTTGTGCTCCACACCCCTGTCCTGCCTGTTTCTGCCTTTCTGCCTGGGGGGATTAGAAGAGGAAGTTTGGGCTGCTTACCTCAAATCAGTAATTTTCCAGCCACCTGGGAATTTCCACTGTGCTCTGCCCCAGGTAGCACTGGGTATATAAGTCTGAGCTTGAGTCTCAATAATTGGCATTCTCTTTGCATGAAAGACCCAAGTGTCTGTGCTTTTCAATGCCCAGGCTCAGGCCTGACTCACCAATGACCCAGGTAATGTGGGCACTACATTCACCCTCACCTCATTGAACTCACTTCATTGCACTCAAGTGGAAAAACCCTAAGTTCATTTCTGCACATGCCTGGCTGACATGACTGGAAAAAAAAAATAGTAATCATTGTCAAGTGATCTCAATTTCAATGCATTCCTTCATTTTATGGTTTAGATATAGATGGCCAAAGTGTGCTCTGAAGGTACTCATTTCTGAGTGTGGTGATGTTAAAATAGTCAGACCTTTAAATGGAAAGTCAGTGAGGGCACTGTTCATGACTATGGCTAGGAGATGCACCTTTAGTAAGAACTAAGAACCCCTTTTGTCTATTAGTAACACGAACAGACTCTTTTCATTTCTCAGCATCTAGCTGACCACTACAGAACATGTCATATCCTCATGTCCTAAGTTACTTTTTCATGTATTAGATATGAGTTTATGCTAAACCTTGAGGAGCCACAGAGAAAAAGAACGCAAAAGGTAACACACATGTGTAGGCACTGTTCATGTCTGAACACAGCTTCATCCCCTCCCTGTCTTGTGAACAACTGCCCAGTGGAAAGGCTTCAGTGTACACAGTTGTGTTCCCTTAAGTGCTACAATAACACCTAAATGCCTAAGATTCATGACAGAATGTCTTCCTTCTGTCTTGTGAGTACTCCCTCCCAGTCCCAGAATGATGTCACATATACATTTTTTTCTATTCAATTTAATTCCTAAATCTCTTCAGTCATTCAAGCACTATGGATCTTAACAAACCATTTCAATATTTTCCCTCATGATAAACATGCTTGGACTTTTCCAGCTCCCTCATCCAGATTTCCTACTTTTTAGATTTCATCCAGGTCTGATAAGGTCAGAACTCATTTCCATTAAAAAACAAAAAACAAAACAACAACAACAACAAAACAATCCCCGGAAGGTAAAATAATTCCACACAAGAAAATGGAGACATCTTAACATATTAATCCTTAATGATATTGCTTATTGAGCTTACCGCTTTTAAGAGCTGTGTCTTCCAGAAGCTCTGTCTGTAGCTGGAGTTCAGCCTCTCCTAGGATCTTCAGCACAGAAGCTGTAGGGCTTTTCCCCCAGACTTTTCTTGGAGAGTCATTAGGATCTAACTTAATCACCTCTCCCATGGTATGTTCTGTGAGGAAAAAAATATAGAGAAACAATCCTCAAATACAGAACAAGTCATTGTTTGGTAGATTAATTTCTATTATTAAATCAACTGTTTCATGCTAAAAGCTAATATAAAAATAAGCCACAAATATACATATGGGCTAAAAGGTAGAAAGTAGTCTAAAAAAACTCTGCCTGTATTTAAGCTTATATCATAAGTAAACAACTAATCATTTTGTCAAATAATTCTGGATAAATTATTTAAATAAAATTTAGAAAAGCAAAAAATATCAAAGTTGCATTATTAGAATATTTGGTAATAAAACATGAACATAGGGACTTAGGAGATGACTTGGCAATTAAGAGCACTAGCTGCCCATCCAGAGGACCCAGGTTCATTTCCTAGCACCCATATGGCAGTTCACAAACATCTGTAAATCTAGTTTCAATGGATCTGATTTCCTCTTCTAGCCCCTGCAGACACCAGATACCAACTAATGCACAGACATACTATATATTCTGTCAAAATATCCATATGCATAAAATAAAAATAAGATTTATATACTTTTTTTTTTATTATGTATACAGTATACAGAAGAGGGTACCAGATGTCTTTATAGATGGTTGTGAGCCACCATGTGGTTGCTGGGAATTGAACTCAGGTCCTCTGGAAGAACAGTCAGTGCTCTTAACCTCTGAGCCATCTCTCCAGCCCAAGATTTATATACTTAAGAGTAATGCATTATGATATATCACATGTTAAAACAGCCTTATAATGGTAGCCTACATAAGGTGACAAAAAAAAAAAAACCAAAAAAACAAAACTATGACGTTTAATCTTGGTTGTCAACTAAGTGGACCTGGAATCAGCTGAAAGGTGGATCACAGAGCATATCTGTAAAGGTTATTTGTAGTGGGAAGATGTACCCTCAGTGTGCGCAGCACCTTCTGCTGCCAGAGCAGATAAAAGGAGGTCCAAGAAGCTTTGCCTTTTGCCTGCTTGCCTTCACTCTCATTGGCAAGTTCATCTACTCTGTTGTCACTGGTGCTACTTTTGCTTCACTCTTTTAGCAATTCCAGAACCCTGCTTCTTTAGACTTCCAACATCAACTACAGACAAGCATGTCTCCAGATATCCTTCAGATGTTAGTGCCAGACTGGGACTGTTGAAGCACCCAGCCTTATGGAATAAGCACCTACTGAATTCTTGGTCTTTTAGGTATCAGATGGCCATCTTTGGAAGACCCTAATTGCATCATGTATGCCAATCTAATAAACCCTCTTGTAACACAGATTCACTCTATAGGTTTTTGTCCCTCTATAGAAACTTAAATAAGACACCACCTGAAAGATGCTTTATTAGGACTCAAAATGTAGCATAAAGGGAAACAGCAAACAGACTCCAAGTTATAAAGGCTTATGCAAATTGGTAAGGAATATTCAGTTTTATACCACTGACATGATAATTATGAGGAACCCAAGATTCAGAAGTATGGCTATAATAAAAGACACATGAATATAATTGCTTGTAATTTGTATGATCTAATCCTTGTAGTAATTTTTTTCTGATGGGTAAGTATAAACAAACATCATTGATAAGTGGAAGTGTCAAATCCAATGTGAAGTCCCACACCTTTAGGAAGACTGTGTATACAAGTTACTTGAGATGTATAGAGTTTGGGTCTGGCTAATTTTGCTATATAATTTTTTTTTAAATTTGCAAGTTCCTTATAATAAACTTTTAATTTAAAAAGGTGATTAACTTGAAATTAAGCTTTAAATCAGGAAACAACTTTTCTGCAAGAACAGAAAACCCAGTTTCAAGCACTAGTATTTAAAAAAATGTCAAAAAAAAAAGTGGTTAAAACAGTATATATTAACAACAACAGACTTGGAACTTAAGTTATTTGATAACTGATAAAAAGGGTCAAGATATACAATAAAAAAAATTTCTGGACCAAATGAAAATGGAAAAGTCAATTTCTTTAAAGCATGGGAGAAACACTGTCAGGGTTCATGGCCAGTCTGAGCTACAGAGACAGAACCTGGAGTACAAGTGGACAAAATGGCTAGTATCTGACACATGAAGAGAAAAGTCAGACTTCACAACACTGCTGCACGTCATCAGTTAAGCACCAGTTTGTACATCGTGGGCAAGGAAATCATTGCAGTCTCGAGAGAAGACCACCCAAAAGGATGCGGAGGAGGAAGATCTGGAGTTTACAAAGAGCCAGAAATAGTTCCTATCTCCATCAGGAGAACAGAAATACTTGTAGTTCACAAGTCATTAGGCAGATGGTTCGGAAAGGCTGTTGACTCAGTAAAAGGGAAAGATTAGCCATAGACTAAACACTGCCTGATTCCACTTCACAGAGTTTAGGAAGAAGGCCTTAAAGGATCAAGATATTCATAACCAACTAAACTGTATTCCAGATCAAAGGTCAAGAACAGTTACAGAAATATAAAAAAATACATGAACTCTACAAATTAAAATTCAGTGTTTTGTCCCTAAGCAAAAATAATCAAGTGTAATATAGCCAACCAATCAAAACTAATGTCCAAATGACAGAGGATGAGATTACTTACTGGAGAAGGCCATTTATAGTGATTATTACAGCTGCCTTCCATTGGTTCAACTAAAGAAAATTGGCCACAAAAAGAAGAAAAGTTGGCTGGTACTTGCCTAGCATGTAGAGTACCAAAAGAAGAGGGGGAAGAAAAGATTGCTGTGCTGGACTTGTAGAAAAGAAAACAGGAACAATAATAGCCAAGAATTTTCAAAAACTGGTGACAGATATGACTCACAAATCCAAGAAAGACTAGCAAAAAGATGTGATAACAAGATGTGTCAACATCAAACTCACTTAACAAGGGCTTCAGGAAAAAGTCTGAGAAGCAGCAAGAGGACATTGATATACTACATACAGAGAAACGGCTGAGACGAAGAGTTACAGATGACTTCCCGCTGTGAGCCGTGTAAATTCAACAGCAGTGTATTAAGTAGAGAAAAAGTAGCAGCCTAGAGTTCCATAGCTCATTAATAAAGTTTGCTAAAGGCAAGAATAATAAACTTTTACGGACATATACAAGTTGAAAGAACTTATTAGTGATATTATAACATGGCAGTTCTTGAAGGGAATCCAACATGCAGAAAAAACAGCGCCAGATGGAAATTTGTTCTTCATAGAAGGTAAAGAGGACTAGAAATAGCAAATATAAAGTAGACACAGGACCTTTTCACTTATTGCTTAAGCTTTCCCAAGAACTACTAACTAGAATGGATGATGTGGGATGTCTTTCTGTACACTATGAATGTGCTTTATTACCATTTGTTAATAAAAGCTGTTTTGGCCCATGGCAAGGCAGCGTAGAGGCAGGCAGGAACTTCAAGCAGAGATAAAGATGAAGAAGGGCGGAGCCAAAGAGACACTGTAGGCCACCACCCAGAAAGATAGGTGTAATGGAACACTGGTAAAGCCACAGAGCCATGTGGCAATAAGAGTAATAAAAATGAACTAAATTGTAAAAGCTAGTTGGAAATGAGCCTGAGCCAAAGGCCAAACAGTTTGTAATTAATATAAGCCTGTGAGTAATTATTTTTTAAGTGGCTGAGGGATTGTGGGGGGGGATTTTTCCAGACAAGTGGGGCTCAGACAGGTCAGAAAACTTCTGGCTACCAATGGATTATGAATTTTATAGCATAAATACAAGCAAAGCAATTACCTCACCTATCCCAGTAACAGCACAAAGGTAGAAAATAAGTGCAAGACATATAATGCTGCTATAGGGTAAGCACTGAAATCAGTTGAAAACAGATTTCATAAAAATATATGGTGTTAACTCTAAATCAAATACTGAGTTAACAGAGTAATAAACTGTAGCTAAGAAAGCGAGAGAAAACAGAGAAAAAAATCACAGATTGACAATTAGAAAATAAAGCAAAGTGGTATGTTTCAATTATACAGAATGTAAATAATATAAATACAAATAAGATGTTATGAGTGGATTAAGAAAGCAAACCCATGTTCAGTATAAATGCATAAACAGGCTGAGTAGGGGAAAGAAAGAGATATCAATCTAACACTGAGCAAAAAAAATGTAGAAATGTCTATACCAGTAAAGAATTCTTTAAAAGAAGTAAATTAGTAAGAATCACAACACAGATGCCTCTCAAAAGGCACAAGTCAAAGAAGCCAGAGACAAAAGAACACAAAGCTTTTAGGGGTGGCTTACATGGCATTCTAGAAGCAGAATAACTGGGGAAGTTTCAGAGTAGTCTCTGGGAGACAAAGGTTAAGTCTCATTGAAGAAGGCCTGTGACACTTCTTGGCGTGATGGTAATGCTCTACGTATTACTAATAGTTACCATTATGTAGGTCCATGTATGTGTTAGGTGTGTACATAACACCTATAAAATAGCATAAGAGGAGAAAAACTTCTAAATAAATGCTGAATTCTGATGAAGACTCTAAGTTGTGAAAATCTTATAGGAAAGTATACAAATGTCTGCAGTTTACTCTGAGTTATGTCAAAAATAAGACTTGAGTAGAGCATACATATTGACAATGCACAGTAAAGCACTAATGGTATAATGTAAGTGAATGATTTGTAACAGCCACTGTAAAAATTATTTAAATTCTTCCACACATTTGAAATTTCTCATAATAAAATTCTAGGAACTTATGTATGATAATACAATGGGATATTATAGCAAAACAAATAGAGAAGTTTAATGTAGTACTACAATAAGTTCCATAAAATACAATTAAAAATCAGTCTAGAATAAAAATAAAACTGCATATGATAAATAATGCAAAATATACAGACAAAGTGGTAATGTCAGCAATTAGGTATCAGGTATCAGGAAGACCTGTCCCCCATGTTTGCTAGAGATAGGCTTATATGATGACTCACATAAGATTGCAGGACACTACTGTACCAGATCTAAAGAAGCAGAATTGGTCACTCAGTCCTTGTGTTTTTTGTTTACTTGTGACCAGTTTTCCTACTTTAAAAAAAAAAACAACAAAGTGAGCATGGTGGGATACTCCTGGAATCCTAGGACTCAGAACTTCTGAGGCAGAAACTCCTTAGTGAGGTCCATGCCAGACAGGCCTATGTAACTTTGTCCAAAACAAAAAACAAACAAATAACAAAATAAAAACTTTTAAAATAATTTTCCAGGCGTTTGTATGTATTTCTTACCTTTGCCCCACCCAGCCTTTCATTCTGGCAGTGGTCTATTACACTAGAGCACTGCTTCTCAGCCTTCCTAATGCTGCCAGAAAAACCTTTTAGTACTGTTCCTAACATTGTGCTGACCCCAGCCATAACAGTATTTTTGTCGCTACTTCCTAACTGTAATTTTGCTATTGTTATGAATCATGACGTAAATATCTGTATTTTTGACGGTCTTGGGTGACCCAGTGAAACAGTCATTCAACTACCATGTTCTCCTACTGTTCTATACATCCATACCCCCTTTCCATGTGTGGGCAAGTGTGCACATGTGCACTGCCAAAGGAGAGCGAGCCTCAGCTATTGTTTCTCACATACTGCTATCCAACTTGGCCTTGTATATTGTTGCTCTTGTTTTGAGACAATCGCTTATTAGTCTGGAAAGAAAGAAAAATATTTAAGAAGTGTTTGGACACTGACGCAAGAGAGCTATCTCCACTTGCCAGGGAAAACTGATGTCACTGGGTAAGAGGAGCTGGCTCCACCCCCTTTCCTGAGCCAGGTAATCCTGGTAGCCAGGACTGACCAGCTCAGCTACCACCCATACCCACAGCTGGCCTGGGCTTGGCCCACTCTAACATCTACCCCATCCAGGACCTGCTGGAGCTCATGAAGGGGCGGGTCCTGTGGAACACCTGCAGAATCTACAGGACTTGAGGTGATCTTGGTGTATCTGAGGGGTTTCTGTAAGGATCCAGTGACTCACTGCAATGAACATTTGCTAGTAAAGCTACGGGACAAAGGGTATATGGACTGTGTGACACACACTCCCAATGCCACCAGGATGAATGAAGAGGTGCTAGAGAGGTGGGAAATATGGAGGAGGAAAGAAGTGTTTTTGCTTTCTGTGGTGGAAATGTTCTCTGTATGATGTAAATAATGTAATTGGTTTGGCCTATGTAGAGCACTGTATTAGTGGGTGGAGAATCAGAGGACAGGCAGGTAGGAGAAGGGTGGAGTTAGGCAGTCACCATCTGAACCCTGAGAAGAACAGACATGTAAGAAATACAGGTGAGCCACTGGCTGGGCCACATGGCAGGTAGATTAGTAGATTACAAGAAATGAGTTGAATTAAGATGAAAGAGCTAGCTAGTAATGTGCTTGAGACATAGGCCAAACAGTATAAAGTTAATACAAGTGTCTGATTCATTTCTTTGAGGGACAAAAGCCGCCGTGGACCAGGTTCCAAACCTCTGGGCCCAAAAGTGCCCAGGAAAATCTCTACAACAGATGGCGTCCCAGCGTGGGCCCGAACACCCACAGAAAGCTTGAGAAAGTTTAAAGAGCTTAAAGAGCATTCTAGATCACTGAAACAGAGCCAAAAGCGGCTTTCTGAATTACATATTTGAATTGATTTATGGTATATAGACAGTGTGGTGTTTAAGCTGGAATTTAAAAATGGCGCGTCCACGGCACACAGCTTAAACTCATACGTTTCACGAAAGGCTTGGCATAAGTGGAACTGATTTAAGCTTTCTGCTTATATTGAACAGAAAGGAAACAGAGTTAAAAAAAGGGTTTTCTGTTAGCAGCATTTCCTGAGTCCGCTCTGTTTGCTGGCAGCGAGAGAGATGCAGCGGGCACCTCCGACATATTGAAAAGCAGCCAAAAGGGGCAGAATCATCAATTAAAGTGATACCAACATTTTTAAAAGCTCTTTGGGTTAGAAAATGATTAAGGATTCTCAGTAAAACAGATTTAGACTCACAAAACCTCTAAACGGGGTACAATGTATGTAAAATACGCATAGGCTTCAGAGAGAGAGAGAAAAAAAAGGGTAAAGAAAGCCCTTTAAGAAAGAGGAATAGGAAATAAAGATAAAAAGGCCACCTAAAGATGGCAGATAAACAAAAAGTCTGGATTATGATTATTGTGTTTTCTTTTAATTTTTTAACTTGTAATGAGTTAATTGCAGAAAGACAATTGATTGCTAAGGCTGCTAAGCTAAACAAATACATATACTTTAAAGATATCTTGACTTTGAAATCTGTTTATAAGAATATGTTGCTTGGGAAAAGAGTTTCTGCTTTTGTCTCCACAGAAGATCAAAACTGTGGATTGGTTCTAGGCAAATGTGGTTCCATTTGCCAAGACCACCTGAACATTCTCAGCTTCCAAGATGGCCAGTTGAGATGATCCAGCTTCAAGACCCCATGAGATCAACAACATCCTTTGATAGCAGGAAGTAGTAAAAGAAAGCCACATCCAATTTCCTCCAAATATTACTCTTTAATGTTTGTTTTCATTACAAATTGTTAATGGTCATAGTCAATCTCTTTTTAAAAAAAAAAAAAAGAAAGAAAAGAAAAGGGGGGAGAAGAATAAATAGGAATGATTAGAAAAGATAAGTGGGTTTTGATTTATTGATATAAACTTAAGGTCAAGTTTGTTATGCTGTATGTATTTTTCTACTCTTGATTAAGTATGATGCTTATGTAACTCATTTAAAATTGTAATGTGCAATTGAGAAAATGTAGCTTAATAGTCATCTATGATAACCAAACTTTTATAGTCATGTTAGTTAGGTTTTTGTAGGTATGCAAAGATACATTTCAATTAGATAGGTAGTCTTCAAACACTTCAAAGACATGCAGAATATGGCATTTAAATTAAGAACTTAGACTTTTCTGGACAGTGAGATAGGTCTGTTCCTGGCAGCACCAATGTATTTCAGGAAAATGATGGGCACTGAAGAAGCTTCATGTGGAATTTACTTTGTGGCAACAGTTAGCCACTGGACAAGAAACTGTTCTGGTATTGACTGCTTGATAGTATGCTGTATAAACTGGAGATGCAGGTTCCATAGGAAAGTGACCTCTGAATGTTGGCAAAACAAGCCAAGATGGTCCTTCAGGTTCCTGCTTTGCAGAAAAAAATTGCCAGGCATTCTTCAGGACACAAGGAAAGCAACTGATGGACTGTGTCAGATTTCCTCCATCACTGAAAGGTATGCCAGAGACTTTGGGCCATATAGGCTGAAGATGGATGCCCCAACGTTATAAAGGAACTTTGGGTGACTGTCCAGGCAGACAGGTGTCATCTCTGTCATTTTCTAGACTTTGGAAGTTGCTTGTACTTCCTGTTTATTTGCATAATATGCAAATCCTTCTGTGGGTCCTTGATGAGGTTGAAGGTTTAATAATTATAGGTATAGTTCTTTTTAGTTTACTCACAAGGATAAAGTAGATAATAGAATATTTTCTTTAAGTTTGTTAATTACAAAAAAAAAGTTTGTTAATTACAAATAGACTAGATATTGTAACTGTAATTTTTGATTGATAGCTGTTCTGTTGTATGTAATTCTGCTATATGGAAATTGAAACCTTTCTTTTTAATTAGACAGAAAAGAGGAAATGTAGTAGAAATGGTCTCTGTATGATGTAAATAAAGTAACTGGTTTGGCCTATGTAGAGCACTGTGGAAGTGGGTGGAGAATCAGAGGACAGGCAGGTAGGAGAAGGGTGGAGTTAGGCAGTCACCATCTGACTCCCGAGAAGAACAGACATGTAAGAAATACAGGTGAGCCACTGGCTGGGCCACATGGCAGGTAGATTAGTAGATTACAAGAAATGAGTTGAATTAAGATGAAAGAGCTAGCTAATAATGTGCTTGAGACATAGGCCAAACAGTATGAAGTTAATGTAAGTGTCTGATTCATTTCTTTGGGGGACAAAGCTGCCGCGGGTCAAGTCCAAACCTCAGGGCCCAAATGGGCCCGGAAACATATTACAACAGCTTTCTTTTTGTTTGCTTGCTTGTTTGAATTTTAAAAAATTTTCTTTTTGGGGAGCTGCAGGGGTGAAGGAAGAATATGGGGGAATAGGAGGTGAGTGAAATTAGGTTGTATGATATGAAATTCCCAAAGAATCAATAAAGAAATTATATTAAATAAAAAAAGTTTTAATGAAATTTTCCAAATTTGACAAAAGCTGTCTACATACTGAAGAATGTCAGTGAATCCAAGGAGAGGAAACAGGAAGAAAAGAAAACTATACTAAGATTTCACAATCATACTGGTCAAAACTGGAAATAAAGAAAAATAAATAATTAACGGAGGTATCTCAGCACTTAAGAGCACTGGTATCTCTTCTAGAGGACCCAGGTCTGAGTCCTAGCACTCACATGGTAATTTACAGTGGTCTGTAACCAGTTCTAGGGGATTTGATATTCTCTTTTGGTTTCTGTAGATACACAGCATGTGGTGCACAGACACCCATGTAGGCAAAATATCCATACACATAAAATTATGCATAATTTCATAAAAAAAGATAAAATGTCAAAAAAAAGATAAAATATCATAGCAATCACACAAAAAAAGTCATTTAGGTACAGGGGAACAAAATGAAGGCCATGTAGACAATAAAGGCCTCCTCCTATGAGAAGTTATAAAGAGATACTTTTTGAACACAGGAGGATAAAAGAATTATCTAGAACTCTATACCCAGAAGTAACATCTTTGTATTCTAAACACTGATTTATATTTGAGAGGAAGGTGGGGTGTAAATGGGAAGGATTGGAGAGAGGGAAGGGAAGGAGAAAAAAATTAATTATATTTTAATTTCAAAAAAAAATTTGCTTTAAGTGCATGAGTGTTGTCTATTCATAACATGTGCATGCCTGGTGTTAGGAGGTGGTGGAGGAGGTCAAGAGTGAGCTTCATTCCCTAGTACTAGAGTTATGACAGGAAAGACAGCTACTTTGTGAAACAGACAGGGAAAAAAAAAAAAAGGCACACAAGCCCATGGTTAAGCAGCCAGTGTCTGCCAGAAGCTCACAAGTGAGCACCAGGCTGCAAACCTAGCACTCCAGACATAGATTTCTTGCTCTACCCTGAGCAACAGAAAAGGTAGTCTACGATATTTAAATTCCTTGATTTCATCTTTTCCTTGGTCCTGGACAGCTGCAAGGTAGGAGCGGTTGAGACTGGCAGCAATAAAAGACAGAACTGAGGAGACGGGGCTTCTGCTCAGGGGAAGAGCAGCATCAGGCAAGGCACTGCAACATTTCTCTCTAATGGTTGGTTACATGGCTCTAGGTAGAAAAACAGAGCTAAAAACCCAAACCTCAGCTTCCTGGCTAAATGATGAGAGTCCCAAGAAACCAGAAAACACTAGGTGACAGAGTGTGATCCTATAATGGATTTATTAGTACTTCAGTTCCTATGTGCACACATGGATCTGGTCCTGTGTAGCTTATCAAGGACTTTGAAAACTGAACTAATGGTCTGTTGTCCAGGGTTAGGGTTAGGGTGGAATACATGCTAAGATCCAAATGAAATCACATGATAACTGGGAACCACAGGAGGACACATATAAGAACTCACCTGCCTTGGCCAACCTCTGCTAACACAACTGTATCAACATTCTCTATAGGATTTAAGCAAGACTCCAAGCCTCATTAGGCAATATTCAAGATGAAAACATAAAAACTATTTGACATACAAGGAAATATAAAATCTTAGCTGTTACAGAAAATAGTCAATACAATGTAATGCAGATGTTTGAATTACATAACAACAATTTAAAAGCAGTTATACAAACTTTTTCTAAGAAACCAAACATTAAAATAATTATACAAAACTCAAATTTCAGTGTTTATAAATAAAAACTGTACAATAAACAAAGCCATGTTCAGATAAATTGGTGCTTCTTTCTACAAGTATCAAAATCTATTGTAACATATCATAAGGGTTTCAAAATGTAAAATGTTTACTATCTTCCTATATAGAGAACGCATTTGCTGACCTCCCTTCTATTAATTCTTTGAGAATTCTATACAATGAATTTTGATCATATTCACCCTCTGATACACCTTTTTTCGCACCTAATTTCATGCCTTTAAAAAAAAGAAAGTGGGTTATTCATTGTATTGGCCTCTCCAACCTTTTACCTTTGGCTGGCCAAGATATAAGCATACCTGAGTGCTTAAATCAAGACATGACATGGACATGTTCTTACATACTTTCAGTTGCAGAGAAGGATGCATCCAGTGTCTCTTCATCCAGAGGAATTACAAGCTGACCTCCAACCTCCCACTTCTTTCGATCAGACGAAATGGCATTTTCTTTCTCATACTCTTTGGCATCGATATGACCAACCATCTCACAGGAATCAGACTGATGACACTGTTCCTTCTCATCTTCTTGAGCTTTAAGATTCTCATTCAGCCGACGCAGTATTTCTCGCTTACTCTGAAATAGTTACACTTTAGTAAGCATATTATTAAATAAAATGCCTGACAGAATCTTTAAAAACTGTACTTACTGAAATAGCATTGTTGCTCTTTTGCATTTCGTCTGAAGTTTCCTGGGTATCAGTTAAACTTCCATCCTTTAAACACAAGACGGTGAAGAGTAGAAGATAAAACCATTTTAGAACACTAAGCTAAAACACTTGGTAGTTTTGTCACTTTTAATTTTTCATTTAGCTGACCCCTGTAAACTTTCCTCATTCCTGTAAAATGTTAACACAGCTTCTTTCATTATCAGTAATGATAAACATTTAAACATTATCAATTGGTTAGTAAGCTTAATATACATACATATATATATATATATATATATATGGGTTAATTCTCAGTTCTTTGTCATGTTTGTGGATTACTGCTGACAATCACTTCTTTGTCCTCATGGTATCTAATTTTTGATAACTTAAAGTCAATGACAGACATATAAAGAAAATCTATATACTTTGTTTATTAGAGATAGGAAAAGGGTCATTTGCTTAAAGAAAATATGGTTCTTAGAGCTCGAGAGATGGCTCAGTGGTTAAGACCATTGGCTGCTCCTGCAGATGACCTAGGTATGATTCCCAGAACCCACAAGGTGGCTCACAACCAACTGTAACTCCAATTCAAAGATCTAACACCCTCTCCTGGCCTCTGAGAGCACCAGGAATGTACACTGTATATAGAGATACGTGAAAGCAAAACATCCATATACATAAAAGAAGTACATCCTAAAAAGAAATGATCCTGAGGACTGAACTTGCCTCATGTAAGTACTAACTGAGCTAAATTCTTAGTCCCAGGGGATGTTTGGGAAGGTAAAGGAATTCAGGATACAATGTGTTATTATGAAGCCATCTTTATGTGTTAGTTTTCTCTCTCTCTATCACACACACACACACACACACACACACACACACACAAAGCATTAAACATAAATGACAACTAGCTTTCTTCTCTATGGAAAAGATTTTTAATCATTTGTGTCATTAATAATGTAAGTTTTGCTTCTGATTAGTATAATAAGGATATTCTTTAAAACTATATGAAAAGGAAAAGATTGTTATGAAGTTAGTTGTTATGAAGGCTATGACTCAGTGTGACTAAATAATCTTCCAAGTTTTAAATAAGCATTTTCTACAAATACAATAGTAAAAAAAAAAAAAAACCATTTAGTCGCATGGATTATCTCACATTTTATAATATTTGAAAAATATAAAAGAATATAGTGATGAGATTTAAAGTAACACATGTAAATGAGACAAGGAGGATTTTACCCAGGAAAGCAGTCAGAGAGATGAACAGCTACTTGAGATGTGAGACTGGGTACCAGGAAGGAAACCACACAATGGTATCTAAAGTTGCTGTAAACAATGTGGCACATGCAAAGTCATTATCAGAAAGACACAAAACCTACTGGGAACAACAGATTCTTATACAAAGCTATGAAGAGTGACCAAGATATATATAGTTTTATACTTTGTCTTATTTTCAAGATAAGCACAAAGGCTGCAGAAACCTGTGTAGTAATCAGTAACCTCTGCAGTATGAAAAGATCTAATGAATCTCAAGAATTACAAGTCACAGACAGTAGCTACTGGGAAAGAAAAACAGAGGTTACTAAGATGTAGGGCGCAGTAGACTGTTCAGGGCTGTTTAAGGCCAGGCAGACACTCCACATTCTGAGACATTTCTTTCTAAGTTGTAGGGCGCAGTAGACAGTTCTCAGGGCCATTTAAGGCCAGACAGACATTTGACATTCTAAGTCATTTCATTCACCCAGAACAGTCTTTTTAAACAGGTAAACTGGTTCATACTTGCAAGTTTAAACTTTTACTTGTTCATGTATTTTTGTTTGTTTTATTATCTGTGTAGCACACAGAGACTCAGAAGTAGAACATTAAAAAAATTAATTACACTGGACATCATTTACCATGTTATAAAACCTCAAATAGTTGCAGTTTATTCCTTGAGTTAGTAACTTTAAGTACTGACAAGATATTATTTTTTAAAAAATTGATAATCATGAGTGTTGGTATAAAAGTGTCCGCCACCTTTTCAGTATGTTGTTTTCAAATGTTTGTACTACATTTACTTAGTGTGTGCTTGGCTTGCTGCTGTCATATCTACATGCACATGGGAGTCAGAGGAAAAGCTGAGGGAGTCGTTCTCTCCTCTACCCTGGGGACCAGTCTGGGGATCTCGGCAAGGGCCTTTCCCACTAAGCCGTCTTAGCAGTCTGTCAGTAATTGTTTTAAAGGAGAAAAGTGAGAGTCATTTCAACACTCCTATATACACACATCTGTGAGACACTGGTTCCAAGATCTCTCTATTCCCTTGCCAAAATCCGCAGGTGCTCATATTTAAAACGGTTAATGCATATGACACACATATATCCTCCATATACCATGAATCATCTCTTGATTAGTTACAATAACTAACAGAATAATATGCTATATAAATTGTTATATGATTTAACAATATAAGACATCATTCAGTACTACAGATGTCATCAGTATAGGCCTGTGCAATACACATCAGCAACAACACGACTTTTGCTTCCAAACACTTTAAATCTGAAGTTGATTGACTCTGTGTATAGAGAATCCTCAGAAGCAAAGTTGTCAAGTTATATTTATCCTTAACAGTGTCCTAGATAAAATCTATGGGCACAAAAGTTCCAATATTCAGAGGAGGAAAAAAAAATTCAATAAGATAATTTTCCTCTAGAAAAAGAACAGCAGACATTAGAAACAAATGTCAAGTTATTACATTTATTTTCACTTAAAATAATCTTTAGTCTTTGAGGAGTTCTAAAGTTTATGAAACTTACCAGGCCCACTTCTTTCAAAGCTGAAGTCACAGAAATAACAGGTCTCATCTGTTGCTTCAATGGAGAACCCTCTGTTTCTTGATGCTCCAAAGGTAGAGAAACATCTGAGCTCTTTACCCGCACCACCAACTGCAGGAGACAGAATACACAGCTAAATACACTGAATTTCCTATCTTCATGGAGAAATAAAAGGCCCCAAGATCTCTTTTATGCACAGTAGAGATAGTTTCTCATTCCTTAATTACTACTCATTGGGCTAGAAATTATGATATATGCTGGCAGAACAATGAACAAGAAAATCCTTCAGCTCCATATATAAATCAGCCATGTATCTATCAAACACTCCTAAATAAAACTGGCCACCATGGCATAGCAATGTCTCATAAAATGATTCTCCCCCAAAGTCTTCTAGGGTCAGGAGGAATGCTAAGAAGTTGAGAGCACTTACTTCTCTGGCAGAGACCATATGTTGAGCTCCCAGCACCAATACAGTAGCTCACGATCATTGCTAACTCCAGTTCTGGGAGACCTAATGCCCTCCTTGGCCTCCATGGTTCTTGCACACACTTGGTGTACATAACCTTACAGAAGCATACACACACATCCATAAAAAGTAATAAAGCATACATAAGCAATTTATAAAAGTCTTATAAAACATCCAGTTTTAATCTAATGTTTGATGTAAAAGTAGTTTATTACATTATATCAATATACATTTTTTTATCATGCACTAGCCATTGAGACTCTAATCAACATAAGTATTGTGATCTTAAAAATTTATTATTTTATTTTGCAGTTGTATGGATGTGTATGTGCATCTGAGTGCAGGTGACCCCTGGAGCAAGTGTCTTAGGAGGTTGGGTGCTGGGTTCTGTACTCAGGCATTCTGCAAGAGTACTCCTGAGCCATCTTTCCAGCTTCCAAGACAGTGAAGTTTTAAATAAATAAATAAAGTGGAATCAGGTGCGATGTTGGTAGCATGGAGTGACTTTTGGTCAACTTCTATTATTTCTCAATTACTAAGACTTTCAATAAGTATATATTTCAGGTAGTATTTGCTGAGCTATAAATAAGTGGTAACTCTAATATTTTGGCTTCTACAATTTTTATACCAGCATCTACTTGAAGAAACACTTAAGTCTAATGTGATTTTATGAGTAACACATTTATAGGACTTGATGAAAGCTGCTAACAAACAGAACACTGCATTATGTTCCTATCTGTACCAAGCATCATCTGGACAACCAACACCCATCAATGGCTCAATGCTCTCTCCTCAAGGGTTCAAACTATAATGGAAAAGGGAATAAGTGAGTCTCTGTCTTACTGAGAAATCCAAAATGGTCTAAAATAGAATGAAACAATAACAAAAAAGAGTAAGAACTGACTATGCAAGCCAGATGAGATGCTGAAGACAGCAGCCTCCCCAGCCCTTCAGAACCAAAGCCGGACACTTCTATACTCAAAGCTTCAAACCAACTTACTAGGTGTTAGGATTTTTCATTACTTTGTGGACTCTCTGAGATATATTTTTTTCTCTAACGAATGATGTCTTCATTTTCTCTTTTCTGAAGAGATCAAATGAAATAAACCATGTCTAGCACACAGCAATTATTGATTTAACCTTTATCAAATAAAGTCATCTGGCTTATGCACCAAAAGCTTAGATTGAATTACTGGTGAATTAACTTTTAGAAAATAAGTTTCTAATTGTTAGAATTCAGAATTAAAAACAAAAAGTCATCTGTGTATAATCAGAGTTTAAAGTTTAGGCAGCCATTGGACATTTAGAAGTTCACAAGAAACACTGATCCACAAATGTCAGACACTTTACCTTATAAAATTTAAAGAAAACTGAGATCTAAAAAGATCAAAAATATAGTTGTATTAATAATTAAGTAGAAGTTACAATATATATTGAAACAATTTCACTAAGGAAAATTTCACAGCATCAAATACCCTTCTCAACTTACAGTTCACTTTAAATCATGACTTTAAAGATTATCTTAAAAGTCATTTTTGAAATTATTGGGCAGGGACCTATAAACGGGCATAAAGGGAATTCTTAAAAGACCTAGACTCTCACTGCCTCAACAAATTATACTTCATTTGCCATAATTATTTTTGGTATGTATGGAGGCCAAGATTGATGTCATGTACAATTGTCAACCATTTTCCAAATTATTTTAGTAGGTCTGTTCTCTCACTGAAGCTCTTACAGATTTGTTCTAGCCTGGTTGCTCAGTGAATTCAGAGGACCTTCCTGTCTCAGCCTGCCTAGTACTGGAATAACAGGTGTGCACTACCTCACTCAGCTTTTACATCAGTGCTGTGGATCTGAAATCAGTCCCTTAGGCTTTTGATAGCAAGAATTTTGCCACTTAAGCCATCCCCTATCTATATTTATCCACACTCGTTAAAAAGTTCTTTCAGGCTAGACTATAATTCAGTGGTAGAGAAGCTGTGTAATATGAGGAAGGACATGATACTCAGAACCAGAATGTTTTTTATCTACCTAATTCCTACATACATTCCTATACAGGAATGATGTGAAATGTAGGCACATTGTCTCAGGTGCCCTACAAAGGGCTGATGTCAAAGCTCAATTGAGAGTCTAGCATTTGTCTAACAGAAAGCCCTGGGTCCCATCTCTAGTACTGCATAAACCTGGCTTGGTGATACATGCCTCAAATTCTAGCACTCTGCAGGTGGAGGAAAGGAGACAAGAAACTCAAGGTCATCCTTATCTACATAGTAAGTATGAAGATAGCTTGGGCTATGAGACCCTGTCTCCAAACCAAAACTGCCATGCAATAGTTAGCTTTGTTCTAAAATCAAAGTGGCAAAAAAAACCTGAGTGTGAAAATTCTTTATCTTGGTCTTATATTTTTAAGTGTAATTAGTAGAAGTATTTCTGTATTAAACTCAACCTTGAGAGAAGTCTAATGTTACAGACAGGTATCTAAGTTGAGATGCTGAGTTAAACAGGGTTTGACAGCAGAGAATCAGATTCAATACAGGCTGTGCTTGTGTGAAGATGGACACACTCACGGGAAGCAATTTTTAAATTAATGTGACACAATGTAATAATGTACCTTAACCATCAAAGGAAAAAACATTTCAATTCAGAAAGCTATCAAATGGGAAATTTAAAAAAACAAAAAACAAAAAATCTGAACTCCAAAGCAACAGTACTAGGAATTAAATTCAGAGCTTGGGCATGCTACATAAGTCTTGACTGATGAGCCATATCCCTGACTCTTAAGAATACAGGCTTTAAATAACCTTACAGAAGCAACATCCTGCCATATCCTCACAAGCTTTACAAATTTAAGACCTTTCACAGTACTTACATCTCCATAGGTTTTCAGTTATTATGATAAGATTTTCTATTTAATATTTCAATTTTACTATGTGCTGAAAATGTAATCAGCAGTGCCACAAAAGTAAAAATGTAATTAAAAGTGGGGCCATCTTTACAAACATAAATTCCTATGGATTTATCAAGTCTTAAGTCATTTCACTTCTCTATGTGGATTAGTGATAATGAGTAAGTATGTCAGGACCATGTCAAAGGGGCCTGACTTCATGTCTTGAATATAGAATAATTTCACATGTAGTTCTATAGCAACTAAGAATACATCACAGCTAAACTTCATTTGAAGAGCAAATCAGACTAATTAGCTAGTAGAACTGAGACCTAGTCAGACGTCCCATTACAGACACATTCCCTCCTTATACCAGGTTATATTCATGTTTCTTGAACAATTCTCTATGCACGGATTTGAAATAAGCTGAGTCACAAAATTCCCAACAAATTTATCCACTTCTTTCTTTCATCATCATGACAAAGCTAATATTATGTTGGCATACTATTCTGAGCTTGAATTGATGGAGGCACACTATTTTGAGTGAGTAGAGAGCCTACATGTCTAGCGTCCTACATGTAATCACAGAATAAACTACGACACAGACATTCTCCCTAGCCTGGGGGGCGGGCACAGTTAACAAAACAAGCAAGTAGAGGTCTGCTGCCAAGGAGGGCCTGTGTGCATGATAAAGGGAGCAAATAAGTAGCTGACCCAGTATCTAAGACTGTGTGGGAACAAAGAGTGAAATCAATTGTTATCAAAAAATGTGGTGTTCTGTGGGACTTTTCTCTGAATTCAGCATTTTAAAAAACAAAGCTGAATTAAACTAAATATAAGTTTATTATATTTGATGGATATATTATTATTCTACCTACCTTCATGGTCTATCAAGAATGTTAGAATAGATCATTTAAGGTTAATTAGAAATAAGGAAGAACAATAGCTTTGATACTACCAATTGTGATGCTGCATTGAACATGATGGAAATAAGCTCACCATGACAAAAACTTAAAGCACGCACGCACGCACAGAAAGAGAGAGAGAGACAGAGTGAGTTTCATAATGACTTGACAAGATACATTCTTTGTCCATGGGAAAAGCAGTGTATACTAGTAAAGCTTTTGCTTCTTGTGCTGAAGACAATCTTAGGAGACGTGTTTCCATTGCTGGGTATGCTTGTCACTAGAAGTTGCTCACAACTATTTCTGAGGGCAAAGTAAGTTTGGAAGAGATTTGGATAATGTAAGAATGGCTCTGACTTTTAAAAGAATAATTTCTACTTTTGACAAAGTTCTGTTGTTCTTAGGGCAAAAAAGTTAACATTTACTGCTTCGTACTACTGCTGTAGTGACACTATGTCTGAAAGGAAATACAAAGAATACACTACATTAAGAACATCTAAATGAAGACACTCTGGCCATTGGACCAAAAAATAATTCCTAGATGTCTGAAAAGATGCAGCTGTAGCATTATACAAGTCTTGTATGTGCTAAGGCTGAAATATAGGCCAGAAATGGGACAATAAGATGAAGTTCAATTCTCCACTGTTTGGTTCTGGTTCTGACGTTAAATATAAAAACCTAAGTAGCAACCATTGAAGAACTTAGAAAAGTTATATCCAAAATTACATTGGATATCAATAAAAGAAAACTTACTGAGAAATTCTTCGTCTTATTTCTGACCTCTAAAGTTCTGACTCTTTCATTCATAATCTTTGAAAAAATGGCTAAGTAAGACATAAACCTATTATTTCTTCTTATTATAGCACACAGTGTTTTATTGGACTGTTTCTGTTAAGAACAAGTCATCCCTATTATTACTTAACACTGTCAGAGATTCTAGCTAATTCAACAATAACAAAAGGCCCACCTTACAGAAAGCAGAGGGGAAAGATGTGTAAAAATTAAGACTTTGGCACCTGGGAACCCAGGGCCAATCCCAGTTCTAAGCAGAGCTATAACTGTGACTTTATTTAAGTATTTTCTCCACTGTGTAAACTAGTCAAAATCAAAGAAAAACAACACATCCACAGCAGCTCGAAAGGCTTGCTTGCCCTAAATAATAAACTGGAGGAGCTGCTCCAGCCTATCATGACAAGAGTGCATTCTAAAATCCCATAAAATTATATAGAAATTACCAGGAAACTTACTATGACCTAAAACATAGGCCAAAATCTGCAATTTCTTTAAATATGAGCAATATCCTATTAGAGATGAAAAACAATAAAATTATAAATGATTTACAAGTAACTTTCATAATAAAAATTTTAAACACAAAAAATAGGATATAAAATAAATAGATACATAAAATTAGTATGTTCTGTATGAAGTTTATAAACGCATTATTTTTTTAAATTTAACTTCTAAGGTTAATGTTATACAAATTCTAACAAGATTAAAGAAAGAAAATCACCCTAACAAAGAAAAGACAAGCACCTGAAGGAAGGAGAAGAACCAGAGCTGTGAAAAGAAGGTAAAGCCCACAGGAAGCAAGAGTCCTCTGAGGAATTAAGTACACCCTACACCTACAGGCGAGGCACAAGAGCCCAGCCGACTCCGCCACAGAAAGACATATATGCTACACAGTCATTTATATGTGGAATTTAGGAATTTAAAAGCTCTTGAGGTAGCAGTATAAATCAGTGGCAAATTATCCTTAAATCTGAAAGACAAAGGGTGCTGGCCTGAGGTTGGGTCTAGAAGGAGAGGACTGAGGGAGAGGAAGAAAAGAGGGCATGGAGCACTTGCCTATCCCGTGCAAGGCCCTGACTTTGATCCCAGTGCTGAATGATCAGGGAGGGCCCAGGGACAGGAGCTCAGTCGGGAAGGACTAAGTACTAGAGTCTTACATGATCTTCCCATACTCTCCTCTCTCTCTCATAGGCTTCCTTCCGTTTCCGCTCCAGCTGCTCTTTCAGCACAGCAGCACGTGCATTTGTTTGGGCCTGAAATCAAACCATTAACACGATTAGTTATCAGAAGGAGAGCCTACGGTCATCATCCTCCCAGCCTGGGGCTAAAATGACAAGACTTTGAAGCCTACGAAGAAGTCGGTGTGTGGTTCCAGAATAAAAATGTACACTCACTCTTATGCACTTAGCCTTGAACAACAGGAGATCAGTTGATATTTGCCAAGTGAAAATAACTCCAATACATTGGAATGAAAATTAAAATTTAAACATTTAAGAAAACTGTTATACACAATTCCATTCATCTTCAGAGAAACTTGTAGATTTCATTTCTTTTTTTGTTTTTGTTTTTATTTTTTTGTATTTTATTAAGTCACACTTTCTATCCTTGTATATCCTTATTCAAGGTCCCTTCCCCCTCCTACTACATCAGGTCAGTCTCTCTTCTCCACAACTCCCCATCCCCACCCTGGGCAGGCAGTCCCAAGGCTACTTTTTTGAGTGTCTCTCTCTCTCTCCCTCCCCCCCACCTCTCTCTCTGTGTATGCCCAGCCTGGCCTTGAATTCATGGCAATCCTTCTGCCTCTGCCCACTAAATGCTGGGATTACAAAAGTAAGCCCACTCTGGCTGTTTTTTTTTTTTTTTTTTTACAGAATTATACGTGTTACATTTTTATATATTCACATAATAATTTCATCTAATTACTCTTCATAAATGTTCTATAAACAAGAAAAATGCTACTTTCCAGAAATTGTATGGTGACAGATAAAGGGGAAAATCTAAAGTTAAAGCATGATAAGAAAATCATCTATCCATATGAAAAAGATTAAGAACAAATTTTTCTCTCTCAGCTTTCATTGTCCTGTGAAATTATATTACTGAGTCTATACCTTAAGTGACTCCATCTTTTTGAGCTTCAAGTCAGCCTCTTCGGTCACTTCATGTCCTTTGGTACCATTAGCTTCTTTCTAGAACAATTGTCAACACACCACTTAACAAACAGCAGCCAAGCTCGGTGCCACCTCTGCCTGAACTTACACCATGAGAAGGGAAACCACGAAACACTGTCAGTTTTCTCCCAGAGCTGTAACTGAACCCTCCAGAGCAAAAGTCAAAACACGAATGCTGTCAGGCGGTCTTTGGTCCTTATAGGGACATCAGGTATAGTCTCTATTAAAATTCCTATGAACAAATAAACTTACCAATTGAAGTGATGTATTGAAATTTACTTCATCCCTACACAGTCTTTTAATCTTTGACCTCCACTTTCTTTGACAATTTTACCTTTTACTATTATGGACAGATATGTCATATTTAAACTTAATCTATTACTTAATTACTTTTTGAAAAATTAATGTTTACCTACATTCTCACCACGGAGCTTGGCTTTAATCTGTTGGCGCTCATTGAAATTCTGAAGTCTTATTTGCCTCAGTCTTGCCAGATAAACCTAAAATAAGAACAACAAGAAGAAAAACAAACATTCACTTAAAAGAAAAACTATAAACATTTTTACTGCTAATAAAACCTTAATTTATAGAAAAGGATTAATTTGAAAACAAGAAACAAAAGCTCTGAAATCTGGTTAATGAAAATGAAATATTAGCTTTCAAGTATTTAATTTAAAGCAATTTTCTGCAAAGAAAGAAACATGTTATAATTACAAATCTTTAAATTATGTAAAAAGAAAAGAAACTGAAACTCAGAAGATTGAGTAATAGTTATGGGGCAAAATTATGACATAGCATGTCAGTCAAAACATATTAACAGGTTCCTATAGACTTAAAAAAATCTTAAAATAATTGTTAAGCATTTAAACCATGCAAGAAAAGAAGGCGATGAACTAAAAAATGGCTGCGTGGCGTGGCGGAGCTAGTGAGCATGCGGAAAGCATACCTCTTCCTCATTGTTCCTTGGCTTCCCTCCTCTTGAAGAGCTGGGCCTGCCTCCATACAGAGATGCCAGGTTTTGCAGGATTCCCTGTTTGTCATTTAATGTACTAAGTTTAAAGAGCGAGTGGGGCTACATTGCTTCCACCTAGGCACATTCACATGCCACTTTTTTGTTTGTTTGTTTGTTTTTAATACTGGCCAGTTCTAGATCCTATACTAAGAAGCTCTGGCGCTTCGCACAGCCACAGTGGCATGTAAATTCAGTGAGAACAGAAGTCACTAAACTCCAAGTATAATTATTTAAAAACAGAGACTGCATATGTTTTACAGTCATTAAAGAGGTTTTCAAGGATGTTTTCCTCATTAAAACCCAAAGTACTATATATCTTTGCCTTTAAAAAGATCCAATCCATTTCTAGATGTCTATGTGCATACTATACAATACAGAAATTTTTGTATTCACTGCTCTGATTTCAAAAAAAGTGTTGTACATTAGTCATCAGACCCACATCATACTCTGCTCTCAGGTATGCCCTGCTAAAATACTACAGATCATTAGCCCTAGCCACAAACTGACTCAACTCCAAATAGCTTACTCATAACATGGAATTATCTTACTAAAAATTATTCACATGCTCCAGCAAAGCTACCAGATTATCTAATTATCTACTTTCTCTTCCTTCAACCTACAATCATGCTTAAAGTTTCTTCAAACTTGAAAGAGTTCTTAATCCACTTTCCCCATCTATTATCTTGTATCAGTGTGTGGTGAATGTACTTTATACTCATTATTTCCATTTTCTTGACTGTCAATCATTTTTAACTTTCCATTGACCTGGCTTATAATTCCAATATAATTCAAAATTTTTTGCAAGTCACAAGAAGTGTCACAAATTATTCAAATGGAGCCTTTGGAGCAATTTTTTTCACATTTTTTTCAAAAATTACTTTTGACTGAACCTACTTCATTTACATATATATGCATATTTCTCTCAAATACAGGTGGTTCATGATAAAAATTTTAAAAATAAAAGATCATTAAATATTTATAAAGCTAATATGTGAGAACCTTAAATTTCAAAGGAATTATCTCCTAAATATACTTTTATTCACATGCATTAATGTATAAGAGCATGTTTTTATAGAAATAATCATTTCTACAATTCTGATTTTTTTCACTTACAATTATATTTTCAGCCAGTCCTCATATTCACTAACACATAAAAATAGATATATGGGGGTGGGAGATATAGCTCTATGGTAGAGCACTTGTTTGGCTCTACAGAGGCCCAGGATAACATGAGTGTATGAGTACACATACACATGTGCACGTATGCACACATGCATGCACACATGAGGGATACATGTGAGGCTACCGGAAGCATAAATTAGGAAATTGCTTTGGAGATTCTAAAGTCAAAAGAAGAAATACCTAAGGCAAGGCAGAAACTGAAGTGCTTAATAATAACTAGGAAAGGGAACTGGTAATATTTGAATTTGGTAGAGAGTAGAAAGGCAAAGATAAATTCTAGCTTGGTGACTTTAGTGATTGATCATAATCAACAACTGGGCTAAGAATAAGGTCCTGTTGTAAAAAGAATGGGAAAGTCAAATTCAGAAAGTGTTTGAGGTAGTTTTGTTCCACATAAGTAGTTACTCAAATGTTAATCTAATAAATTCTAAATTTTGTAGTTTAAGAGAAAAAGGCTGTATGACAGGGGTATTTGTTGTGCTGCTTTTGGAGGCAAGGTTTTACTGTATTGCCAAGGATGACTTTGAGAATTCCAAGGCTCAAATAATCCTTCTGCATCAGTTTCTACAGTAGTAAGGCATGAGGTTGGCATTCCTCTAACCTATTAAATATCATTAATATATATGTGGAATAATTTTTTTTAAAATACAGAAATTATCCAGAGTTACAGAAGATAGTTATAAATGCAGCCCAATACAGAGTTTTGAGACTATGAAGATTTTTCTTCAATTTGTTTTGTAAAATAGATTGCACAGCTTTTAAATGTTAACTTTGTAGACAACAATGTGTTTCAAATAAAAAATTAGACACTCCCTTTAGTAGTATTTTTTTAACACATATGATTAGCACTTAATTCAAAATATCATGTACAATAAACTTGAGGTATTTTTTTTTTATGCTCATCCACATCACATGATGTAACTTCCCTAAAACCTTGGTTCTGAATACACAAACAAGGGCACTGTGCACTGTGCATGGGGTTACTCCGTCAACACCAGTGCTTCCTGGAACCTGGACTCCAAATTCAGGACCATGAAATACAGAAATTTAATGTTTAATTTTAGAAAATAAAGAGAAGAAAGGCCCTGCCTCATCAAAGTTGCAGCTAAGACCCATTACTTCAAACTGTCCTCTGATCGGAGCGCATGCCTACATTCATACACAAACATAAAACAAAAATACAGTGTAAATATATTTACAGTTTTAAATTATTTAAACTTATCATAGGTATTAATATTAATGGAAAATATTTATTAGGTAGAACTTTAAATAGGTGATGTTATTATTCCCTGAAAAATCAAGGTTAACCTTGAATAGCACCGTATGGCAAACAGGTATCCTTCCACCTTGGTCTTAGGGTGCAGCCCCTAGGGCGTGGCCTTTGGCTAGCTTAAAATCTGGGATACACCATGAAGTCCTCTCTCTCTCCTTTCTCTTCTCTTCTCTCCCCCTCCTGCTCTTGGACGGTAAAGACCAGGACTAGTAGAGGGAAGCCACACTCAACCAGTCCAGCTTTCTAGAACCATCACAACTGTATTTGCCCTTTTGTATCTGTGAGTTGCTTTCCCTAGAACCCTTTTTTTTAAAATTTTTTTTTTGATTTATTTATTTATTATGCATACAGTTTTACAGAAGAGGGCGCCAGACCTCATCATAGATGGTTGTGAGCCACCATGTGGTTTTGCTGGTATTTGAACTCAGGACCTCTGGAAGAACAGTCAGTGCTCTTAACCTCTGAGCCATCTCTCCAGCCCCCTCCCTAGAACCCTTTAAAGAATAAATAATCTTTTTCAGTCACCCACGATTTTCTTACATTACAGTAGTAATGTGTACAGTAGTATATGTAAGTGTAAATGTTAAAGGGAGATCTCAGCAGTTGTAATATTGAACTGAAAAATGAAAATTGTTACACTAGTAAAGCATAAATGAATGACACTATAAACATGCATTAGTGACTACTATAAAATCTGAGCCCTCCAGTCCATCTCTTTACATCCATCACACCCAGGTTTCCACTAGTCATCTCTCAGAAGTTCAGTGTTCTCCACATCTAGTAACACAATGCAAACCTATCTCAAATTCATTGACAGGGTTGAGGATAACATGTGAAGGCAGAGTGCTTGCCTTTGCATGTGCAAAATACCAGATTTGATCTCAAGCATGGCCCTCTACTAGCCAGAAAACCAACCAACCAAAACCAAAGACCACCCCCCCCAGACAAACCAAAACACAAACAAAAAAACACTTACCAAAGATTAAAGGCTTTTGTAACGTAATAATGGTAATAATATAGAGAAAGCATTAAAATCTCATGCAAAACCATCTACAAATATGACAGTTAAATATGTATTATAATGCTCGTACATCAAATAATGTATAATACTGATTATTTCAGAATTGCATGAATATCAAAACAATAAAGTGACCTGAACCTAAAAACCCACCCAATACACAAAGAAAACCTAATACTGATGAAAAGTAAAAGATAAAAGTAAAATATTCAAAGTATCCAGAGAAAAATTAACTATGGAAGAAGAAAACTTTAAACATTATTAAAAACTACAAAGAATAAAACACAGTTAATGTTACATTTTTTTCAAACAAGTAAACTGTCAGCCCAGGATATTAGATTGATAAATGACACCACTCAACAAATAAGAACATATTACAAAGTAAGATGAAGACAGTTTACAATTAGAAGAACTGATCTGGAGGGACTGCTGGTTACACGGTGGCCCATGACTAAGATTCAAGCCTGGGAGCCTCCCTCAGGACCAGCCTCCTTGTCTATAGAACAAGGGGTCATTTCATTAAAATGCTACCAATTAACAAAACTTCGCTAAAGAAATTGCTTCTTTTTAGCTCTGCTTTTGTGTCTCACAGACTTTTAGTGTGGCCAATTTCGCTAAGTGTTGTTTTTTTCTTTTTTAATTTACAAATTCTTTACAAGGATATAGGGTTTTTGGTGTTGAAGCTGTAGTTGAGTGGTACAGCTCCTGGCTTGCAAGTATGCAGTGCCAAGTTTGAACCCTAGCACTATAAAACAAAGTACATGTGATCTTAGCCAAAGGCCAGAAGCAATTTTAAAAAAAGAAAACAAATAAATGTAAGTAAATAAATAGGAATTATTTAAATAGAAAGGATACAAGAAGCTAGGAAAATTAGATGAAAGGGAATAATAATTATGGTAAATGTTCTCTTTCTCTTGGTTCTTAGACAATAGAAAGGAATAATGAAGGGCTGGAAGTACAGCTCAGGGATAGTGCTTGTTTAGCATGTGAAAATTCTTGGATTCAATACCCAGTAAAACACACACACACACACACACACACACACACACACAGAGAGAGCAATTAATATTCCTAGTTGCAAGGAGAAGGTAAAGGAACCACTGTGGTGGCAACCTTTTTCCATTCCCACTGGTTCTAGTTCATTTCTGTTACTGTAATAAAATACCCTAATGAAAAGGAACTTAGCAGAGAAAGCTAATTCTAGCTTATAATTCCAGGTTACAGTCCCTCACTGCATGGAAGTCACAGTGGCAGAAGCTTGAAGCAGCAAGTCACATCAAAGCCACAGTCAAGAGCAGAGAGAGAAGTACATTCATGCTCGCTGTCTTGCTGTTCAGTTTAATTCCTAGACTCACAGAGGTCAAGACTTCTTGCCTAGGAAATGATATTGTTCACAATGGACTGAGTCTTCCCATATAAAATAACATAAGACAATCCCCAGAGACATGCCCACAGGCCACCCCAGTGTAGGCAGCATCTCAGTGAGGTTCTTTTCTTAGGTGACTCTAAATTGTATCAAGTTGACAACTAAAGTTAATCACCTCACCACTGAATTAACACATAAAACTTAATTTATACATTATGAAAATGAACGTGTACATTCTTTGTGGTGGAAATGCTCTCTGTATGCTGTAAATAAAGGACTGGTTTGGCCTATGTAGAGCACCGTAAAAATGGGTGGAGGATCAGAGCACAGGCAGGTAGAAGGAGGGTGGAGTTAGTCAGTCGCCATCTGAACCCCGAAGGAGGAACATGTAAGAGGTACAGGTGAGCCATGGGCCGCGGGCCATGTGGCAGACAGATTAATGGAAATGGGTTGAATTAAGATTAAAGAGCTAGCTAGTAATGTGCTTAAGATATGGGCCAAACAGTATAAAGCATATTAAGTGTCTGATTCATTTCTTTGGGGGACAAAAGCCGCTGCGGACCAGGTTCCAAACTTCCAGGCCCAAATGGCCCCGGGAAACTTACTACAACAATTCTTAGCCTCTGAGGCAATTGCTACTGAAAAGTCACACAAATAAAGGTACAATCAAAATAATATGATTGATTAAAATGCCAGATAAATACAGTAAGAGAAGAATCAGAAGAGCAAAAACAGATATAAAATGATTAAACATAACTAATCCAAACATATAAAAAGTATACTGTCTTTCAAGGTTATTATATAATTAGATCATTAAAAGATAGAGGTCATTTGATAAAAGTTTTAAAAAAACAAGTGAGCCAATTATATATTCACTACAAAATGTCTCAGCCTCAATCATTCGTACTTTAAAAATAAAAGAACTAGAAATACTACAGAAACACTTAAAAAAAAGAAAGAAAGAAAGAAACTGCAATGGCTATATTGCCATGCACTAAAGTGATCTTCAAAAAGAAAACAAAATCTAACAGTGAAAATGTGGTTCATAAACTCATGTGTGCAGTACAGTCCCTTCCCGAGTATGATGTGCTTCCAGGTATGATGACCTAGACTATGAAGGGCCTAACGGGAGAGCCTGTAATTGTACATTATGTGTCATTCTGTCTTGGAAGCATGCTTTCTTCATAGACCATAACTGCTTGAGAATGTAGGAGATGTTAGAAAGGCTCATATACCAAGGCACTTCAGATGATCTCTGAGTATGAATGGCCTCTGGAATCTAAGAAGCATTTCTAGTTGATAGGTAGTGGGTGGTTTAAATAAAAATGCCCCCCCATAGGCTCACAAGAAATAGCACTATTGCGAAGTATGGCCTTCTTGGAGTAGATGTGGCTTTGTTGGAAGAAGTGTGTCACTGGGGCTGAGCTTTGGAGTTTCAGAAGCCCAAGCTAGTTGCACTTCCTTCCTGCTACCTGCTGATCCCAATGTAGAATTCTAAGCTACCTCTCCAGTACCATGTCTGCCTGTGTGCCACTGTACTTCCGCCATGACAATAATGGACTGAACCCCTGAAATATAAGCCAGTCCCAAATAAACAGTTTCCATTACAATAGTTGCCGTGGTCATGGTGTCTTCATAGCAATAAAACGGTAACTAACTAAGATGGTAGCCAGCAGCTGGGGCTTTCATTCACTGAGCATAAAGAGATGAATTTTCTCATAAACATGAACAAGCCTGGGAGTAAAACCCTTTCCCAATCGACTCTTCAGATAAGAATGTAGTTCCACTGGCCTTCCTTACTGCCCTGTACAAGGAGATTAGCTAAACTGTGTGGAGTCCTAACTCACAGAAACCACGAGCCAGCATTGTTACAAATTAAATTGTGGTATATTATCACATGAAAAAGAAAAGGAATAGAAGATTATGCCCTGCTGAGCTATGCTACGGATGAATTCTGAGGAGGAGCAGACATCTTCAGTTGTGTCCACCGATGAGCTCACCACACTCCAGTGACTAGCAACAACCCATGGCTACACAGACAACTCTAATTAAGCTCACACACAAATAGATCTTTCAAGAAAAAAGGAAATTAACAAAAAACAATTTGGGTATGACATGTTTTTCTCTAACTTGTCTACATGTATGCATATATTGCTAAAATTCATAAAACTGAAGAAAACAAAGTCATTCTTATTGTATGGTATCTTTTCAAAGTGGATGTCAAAAACTGAAGTGCTGCGACTGGGAGATGGTCAAGGGTTCTTGCTGCTCTTGCTGAAGACTGGGGTCTGATTCTCAGACTCAGTGCCAAGTGCCTCATAATCATCTCTATCTCTATTCCTAGAAGATCCAATGCCCTCTCTGGCCTCCAAAGGCACTGACATACATAATGAGAGATACACACAGACACACAGAAGTAAAAATAAAATGAAATATATGAGATTTATAAGAAAATAGAAGAAATACTGGAATACCAATGCAGTATGATGAAATGAATGTGCAGAATGCAGCTAAGCAATGTCAGAAGCTGGGAACAGGCTGATTTACACATTTATGTATACACAAGTTACCTGCAGAACTCTCAATGAGATCATCCCACAAGACTTATAGTAAGCAACAATTAAGGCCAGGCAGTGGTGGCACATGCCTAGCACTTGGAAGGCAGAGGCAGGTGGATTTCTGTGAGTTCCAGGAAAGGATAGCCAAGGCTACACAGAGAAATGCTCTCACTGAAGGAAAAAAAAGAAAGAAAGAAAGAAAAACAATTAAGGACAAAGTTCCAAGAGCATTAATATGTAAATAAAATATGTAAAGGAAAGGCCAATTACACAAAGAACATGCTAAGAAATTATAGGCAAAGGAGTTGAGAGCAAATTGCTGAAGGCAAGGAAGGAAGTTCACAGTTCATGTTCTGATGGCATAGGAAAGTGAAGTAAGATGAGGATCACAAATGGTTTGTCTGGGCTGGAAAAACTTTCTTAGCTTTTCTCATGAGCTAAGAAAGTCCACCAGCTCATGAGAAGATTTAAATTCTCCCACACCACAAAAAGAAGCAAATAAACAAAAACAATAAAAAAATATCTATTTGATAGGACAGACACTAGTTACTTCTTCCAATATGTTGCTGTGGTAATAAACTGTTTACAGGGGCAAGAGAGATGGCTCAGAGGTTGAGCGCACTGGCTGCTCTTCCAGAGGTCCTGAGTTCAATTCCCAGCAACCACATGGTGGCTCACAACCATCTGGTACCCTCTTCTGTATACTGTATATATAATAAATAAATAAATCTTTAAAAAAAATAAAATACACTGTTTACAGAGTTAAAATAATAGATAAGGAACTAGAAACAAATGGGGCTTCATTCATCTGAAGAGTCTATGATTATACAGAGTTAATGACAGGAGAAAGAGAAATATAATTAGAGGTTACAGAAATCATAATTAAAGAAGGACCATTAAAAAGAGATAGAACATAATTAGTAAGATAGGCCCCTGAATGATGACAGTATGGAATCTAAGATAACCAAATGCTGAATGTGCAAATCGTCAATGGTTCAAACATAAGTCTTCGTAACTGACTTTCTCCGATGATGTCTAAAGACCTAATTACAGAGATCAGCTCAGCTACACAGGAAACATGTCACCTCAGAAATAGGCTCCACAAAGAGGACAGGTGAGCCATTATCTGGCCCTTGTATAAGTGAGTAAACAGAATGACTAAATTGCTAGAAACAACTCAAATGTCCCTCTATAGAGGCATGGGTACTCAAATTGTGGTATGTCCATACAACAGAATGTCAATCAGGAATAAAGAGCTAGTATGGCTAGATATGGTGGCACACAACTTACTAAGGAAGCAGGTGAGATTTTTTTTTTTTCCTCTCAAATTGTATTTTACTTTGAGGGGAAGGTTGCGAGGGCAGATGGGGAATTACAAAGGGACAGGGAGATGAATGGGATCAAAACATATGATGTGAAATTCACAAAGGATCAATTAAAAGTTCTTAAAAAATTATACTTGCCTAGTCTACCATTCCCAAACTGCTTAAAAATAAAAAATAGCCTTGTAAAATGATTCAACCATTAAGACAACTAATACATGACACATCTACCGAGATGTAATGAAAACCACAGAATGTTCATACTAGCACCTCTTTCTAAGGCAGTTTTATACACACACACACACACACAAAAAAAAAATAAAATAAAATAAAATAAAGAATTCTGCATTAACACAATTTATCCTGGAAAAACATAATACTTTTAAAAATCACTGCTCAGCTCATTTTCTGCTTTCTGACCACTGGAAATGTAAGCAGCTGTCATGTGCCTTTCTTAGCAGATGAACTGCACCATCCACAACAGTGAGCAAAGTACACCTCCTCCTGTATGTATTCTTGTCAGGTATTTGACCACAATGCAGAGAAAAAGAGAAAACTAGGACCAGAAATGAGATGGTTATATCAATAAACCTGGCCATCTGGTTGGTAGGCTTTCAGAACTGGTTTGTGAGAAGAATGTGAAAGGGTTTGCAGCTGTGAGCTAACAAGGCCCCAGAAGCTGTGAGCAGAGATGACTGAAGATGTCTGGCAGGAGTGTGAAGGGCAGAAGGCTGTGGGGACTCAGAGAGTAAGGGCAGACTCATGAGGACTTTATTAGGAATGCGCGGGCCTACAAGTCAATAAAAGTCAATCATATCATGTTTAGGAAAAATCTGGCTGTGATCTGCCTGTGTCCTCAAAATTTGATTAAGCTGAATTATGAAGGAATGAATGACTTTGTTGGCAAAGGAAAATTCAAGACACTGTAACATGCAGCAAGCTTCCTGTTCGCTTCTCTGGGTTCACTGTAATAGAAAACAGAAAAATGTAAAAATATAGTTTGTTGAGAACAGGAGGCTAATTGGGCTAAAGTTGTACAGCAGAGATTCAATGATAAACCCCTTAACTCTGCATTAAAACAACAGGAGAGATGCCTTTAAAGCAAGACACTATTAATCAAAAGTACCAGGGTATAATAATGTGAACCCATTTCAAAAACTTTAATTGTTAAAGATAGGCTCTGAACAAAGAGTCCTTCCAGATATTTTTAATTAATATTTTCCCAGTTTCAGCCTCACAGGCACTCTCAGGGCACTTTGGCTACAGGCCAAAGAGGCTAGACCACATCGCAGGCTGGCAGCAGAACTTGTCACTGCCTAATTGATTCCAGGTTTACAGGCATGTAAGATGCTCAAGGCTGGATGCAGTCCAGAAAGCCAATGAGGCCAGGCAATGTGCAGAAGGGTGAGGTTCACTGCTGTAAAGCCCAAGTTACAAAAGAGACCAGAGGATATGGGAGATGCCATGAGCCTGAAATGTTTATCATGGTGGACTTGAGGTACTGAATGAAGACAATCCAGTGTGAAGCCCAACACACTACCACCCATTAAAGCTCAGATGATACCATCACAAGCTGTAAGGACAGAACACGCAGTTGTGTCTCCATGTTACTTTGGTTAGATGTCTCCCACTTAGTATTAACTGTCACCTTGACACAACCTAAAACTACATGAGAAAAAATTTAAATTGAAAAACTGTCATCTATCAGGCTGATCCATGTGTGTGTCTACAAGGGGTCTGCCTTGATTATTAACTGACGTAGCAGGGCCAGTACATTGTGGATGGTATAACCTGGGCAGGAGGTCCTGGGCTCTCTGAAAGCTAACCAAATTTGAGGCTGGAGGCAGAGGATTCCTCCATGTTTTCTGCTTCAAATCCCTGCATGAGTTCTTAGCACGATGTCTCTCAGTGATGGATCGTCACATGGAATCCAGATAAACCCTTCCCTCCACTAAGCTGATTTTGGTCAGAATGTTCACAACAGAAAGGAGAGTCAAACACCCTTCCAATCTGTTGGAATACAGATGTTTACTTTGTGCACTGCACACTGGAAGTATGTAATTTGCTCTGAGTCTCATAACACTTTTGAAAACCATCAGAATGTAAGACCATGAGGACTTCTGCAGTCTTACTGAATGTATTTTGCATTATGAGGTGATCAGTAGCCGAAGTGAGCCAGGGGCAGAAAGTTTGTAGTTTGAATGTGAAGTTCCATAGTTTGAACACTTGGCACTCTTTGACTGTTGCTATTTTGGATGGCTGTGGAACTGACAGAGGGTGGAGAATAGTGTGAAGAAGAAGTAGGTTTTTGGAAGCAGGGTTTGTTGGTTATAGGCTGGTTCCATCCTACCCTCTCTCTCTGCTTTCTGACTGTTGATGCCCTATAAAGAGCTGAGACATGCTCTGACACCCTAACAGATCTCAAATTGTGAGCCGGGCAAAAAAAGATCTCTCTCTCTCTCTCTCTCTCTCTCTCTCTCTCTCTCTCTCTCACACACACACACACACACACACACACACACTACAGATATACTAAATATACTGCTAAAATGAAGAAGAAATAACAAATTAACTAAACCAATATGTGTAACATCGAGAGGTGAGCAAGAGGAAGGTAGGAGAGAGAAAGAAAGAGGAAGGAAGGGTGAGAGAGAGAGAGAGATTAATTTGTCAGTTAGAAATAGAAGTGGAACACTCCTTCATTGTTGGTGGGAGTGTAAGCTGGTTCAGCCACTCTGGAATGTGGTATGGTAGTTTCTTAGAAAACTGGGTATCAATCTCCCCAAAGACGCAGCAATACCACTACTAGGCATCTACCCTAAAGATACACATTCACACTCCAAAGGCATTAGATCAACTATGTTCATAGCAGCGTTATTCGTAATAGCAAGAACCTGGAAAACAACCTAGATGCCCCTCAACTGAGGAATGGATTAACAAACTATGGTACATTTACACAATGGAGTAATACTCAGCAGTGAAAAAAAAATGATATCCTAAAATTTGCAGGCAAATGGATGGATTTGGAGAATATCCTCCTTAGCGAGGTATCACAAACCCAGAAAGAGAATCAGGGGATGTACTCACTCATTAGTGGACTTTAAAACAAAAAGCTTAGCATGTCCAAGCTGCAAACCACAATTACTGAACAGCTTGGGATCTGAAACACCTTGGACTGGCACCTTGGAGCCCATTTCCTCTAGAGGAACATCTGACCCAGTCTTGATGTTGAGGTGAGTAAAGCAGATCTGCCTGGAGTGGATGTTGAACTAAGCCACCTTGGGACCTTGAGACCTCCTGCTCTTGCTGGGGAGGAGATAAACTGATGGAGAGAAGAAAGGTGTCTGCTGAAACGTGGTACTCTAATAACAACTTCAGAGAGGTAGCTTCTTCATCCATGACCTTCGGCAGACAAGAGACAACACTGTGTTGCATGTGCCTTCCAAGAAGCAACTATTACTTCATGAACCACTTTGTGCTTCCTGATTTGCTTTTCAAACTTTTAGCTTCATGAGTGTCTCATAAAGGGAATCAAGTGGCCAAAAAACAGATGCTAATTCACTCATTTAAAATTTTTAAATTTTGTACAGAAGTGAGGTTAATGCATAGAGCTGCATGGTGTTTAGGTGGATAAGATAGATTGATTTACAAGGAGTATTTATTCATTTACATAGATACTCAATGAGGATATGCATATTCCAAATCTCCTAAGTATGTGTGACCAATTTCTTTAATTAAAACATAGTTGTATCAAAAAGAAAGAAATAGAAGTGGAAGCACCTTTAATTTTCCACTCAAGTACCTAGACCACACAAGGGAGAAACATTTTTTCTTTTACTGTTTAAACTAATGGTATTTAATCTAATTTTATGGAAGATAAAACTCAGTACCTCTTGTATGCCAAGTAAGTGCTCTATCACGGAACTATTCCTCCAGCCCCAAATATACCAATTTCTGATTGCAAACAACACAGATCCCCTTTCTACAAATTCTTAGATTAAAAATGCTATGATTTTGTTTCTGTTTCTGGGTGGTACTGGGGACAGAGAGAAAAACTGCCCTTTTATGGGAGCTCACTAAGCATTCAAAAACAAGGGAGGATTTAGGCTGGTGGGTACTGCAAAGACAAAAGGAATTCAGTGATAAAGAAAGGGATGGCATTGCCTTCAAGTATGAAGCCTACAGAAGGAAAAGTATGTCACAAAGACTGTGGAGTCAGAGGGTGTGAGCATGCTCCATGGCAAGTAAGAATGGGTCCAGTGAGAGGGTCACCTCCAGTATGTCCCCCTGGAGGGCTGCTGATTCCTGGGGTAACCACCACGCTAGGCTGAAGGAACTTCCAAGGCAGCACAGCTGCGATGCACAAAGAATAAGATAACAGCAGGGACGCGAAGGAGTGAGGATACAACAAAGAGGCTGGAAGGGAAAATTAATTACAACCTACAAACATTTAAGCACAAAGTTTTGACGTAAAAACAGAGAGCTAAGTGTATCAGTGAGCCGGAAAATGGAGCCCGTGAAACCTGTTAAAACAATGCAGAAATGAGAGACAGAACAATGAGAAGAACAAAGAAAGGACATTAACTACAAAGGCTGCAAATCTCCTCCTCAGTGAGAGCAGGTTTCCTGAAAAGGTAAAATACTTAGAGAGACAGTACTTAGGGAGACAGTCAGTGAACAACCCCAGAACAAGACCAAACAACTGAAAACAGTCAAGTAAAACTTTCGACATCCAGAGAAGAAAAACAGTCCCAAGAGTGATCAGAGAAGAGCAGCTTAAGGGGGGGGGGGGGTGAGCCAAACATCGTCTCATTAGCAACCGAGCAGAATCGTCACTATAAAGTGGGAAGTAAACAAGTAAGCACGTAAACAAGCCCTTCAAATGTATGCTTCTTGGTATGAGAAGTTTTTGTTGTCGTTGTTTTGAAAGAGGTAGTAGACACTTTAAAACTGAGTAGACAGAGCTCAAGGGAGAAAAAAATCATAATGAAATATAGTAGATGAAATTTTAATTAAATTAATTAACTAAAAGAGAAGAAAGATGGCTCAGAGGCTCAGGGACGTCACAGAAGCAGTAGTACAGAGACCGGAGAGTCAGAGGCTGGGAAAAAGTGCTGTGAAATTTGTCTTTAAATCAGCACCTTTCAACCTATGTGTCATGATGACCTCTTCACAGAGGTTGCCTAAAACCATAGGAAACATAGATATTTACACTGTGATTCATAATAGTAGCAAAATTACAGTTATGAAGCAGGAATGAAAATAATTGTATGGTTGGGGTCACTACAACATGAGGAACTGTATTAAAGGGTCACAGCATTAGGAAGGCTGAGGGCCACTGTTTTAGATGACATGGCTGTAGAACTCATGAACTCACAGCAGCTGCAGTTACCTACACAAGACCTTTGTAAAATCAAGCAAGCCCTACCCCATAGTGAAGAACTATTGGTCCTGTAGAGTTGCTTGCTGGGGAAGAGTCTCATTCTTCTTTGAGGATATATGGCTACTGACAGGTTTCCCATTCTCCACTAGAGGGCCCCACACTCATGCATATATGCGCAACATGAGCTGGATATAGTGAGTCATTTTAAAAAAAAAGACAAAGTTGGGAAAGTGTGATAAGGAGATATAGAAGAAATAGAGGGGTAATAGGGATACATCCGATCATATTTTATTATATACATATATGAAATTCTTGAGAAATAAAACTTTTTTAAATAAAAGAATTGCTTATAGCCATATTATAATAACATGGTTAGATCGACATTAGTGTTTTGTTTTTTTTTTTTAAGTTTAGATAAAATACAAGAAAAGATGAAATACTGGATAACAGGCAGCATGGGGTAAATAGAGCCTTGTAAGAGAGGAAGTGAGGGAGGTAGGCCTGAGCCAGTAACTGCTCCACTTAGGTCTGGCCAGAGCTTCTAGGCAGCATCAAAAAAGAGGGAAGCTGAGCAGCACTAGAAGGACCCTCCTAGCTGAGGAGATTGGCAAGGTGAAGAGCACAGGGATTTGTGGTCAGAGAGCAAAGAAGAGAAAGCTTCACAGAGTGGTGCTGAGAAGATGGAAGGCTCTTCAGAGCCTCTCACTGACCAACAGCTAATGATGACAGAGGTTTAATCAGACCATGAATGCTTCCTGTTTCCAGCAGCAGACAGTCCTCAGAATGAGTAAGGCACCGTCCCCAGCACAGGTACCAAGGGAGGCCACCACCACAGCAGAAGGGCCAACTCAACACTGTTCCTTACAGCCTCAGGGAACCTGAAAGCCTTCAGTGACTAACATTACCTCTAAATAATTAACTAAGTTCCCCCAAATATCTAAAGAACAGAAAATACTTGAAGAGACTTGATATAGTATTACAAATTATTAGGCATATTAAAAATAGGAAAATACTTTTAAATATGAAAATCTTAATCTACAGAATCAGAAATAGCAAAGACATAATTTGCAGATGACAAAATTAGAACAGCTATCATAATGACTTTCTATATTGTAGAAATAGAGGATTATAAAGACAGAAACTAAACCTATAAAAACACCCAAGTCAATATTAAGGTTTAAAAAATATAATATGTAAGCTGAAGTAGACCTTAGTAGTACAGCAATGGCCTATATATTAAGAAGCCTTACGTTTATCTCTAGCACTGCAAAAACAAAACAAAAAATGTGAGGTGAAAAATATCAGGTGGGATGAGAGTGGCAGCATAACACACAGCAGAAGGTCAATGTCCTTAAGGACACAGCAATGGAAAGCAGGCAGAATGGAACAGAGAAAGAGAAGAGCACCAATGTGTGCTGGAGACTTGTGAGAGTCTAATGTGTAAACTAATATTCTAAAAGAGAAAACTTTTTTTGTTGTTGAAGAAATGGTGGCTTAAAAATTTGAACCTACACACCCAGTAAACTAAAGAACAGGAAGAAAACTCAGGAGTTACCTAGTAATCAAATTGCTTTTTGAAACAACAACAAAATAACTTTCCCAAGTAAAAGGGGAAAGGCATATAATATACATAAGAAAAGATTAAGAATGATAGCTTCTTGTCAGAAATAGTACTTGTCAGAAGATAAACAGTCCTTGATCTACAGAATAGCCCGACAAAGTCAAACCACAGGCAAACTTCGGGCTGAGGAGATGGCTCAGGAGCCAAGACACATGCCATGTAGGCAGAACCTCTGTGATTCCCATATGCCAAGTAAACACCAAGTGAGCATGGCAGCCCGCTTGAAATTCAAGCTTGGAAAGGGAGACTAGGGAATACTGGAGCAAGTTGGCTGCCAACACTAGACATGCTGGTAAGCTTTGGGCTTGTCTGAGAGATCCTGTTTCAAACAGTAAGGCAGAAGAGTTATCAAAGAAGATTTCTGATAACTTTGGTTTCCAGTACACTGGGACACATGTTTGCCCACAGCCAGGTGAATACACACATATCACACATACATAAACACAAAAAGACAAAAAAAAAAAAAGTAAAATTTTTTTCAGACCTACAAATGCAGATTAAAATCACCAAAAAGTACTGTTAAAGTGTAAAGAAAAAAAATAAAGTCATTTTCTCAACAAATTTTGCAAAATGTCTTTTAAAACAAAATACCAGAGGATATTCTCCAACATTACGCAAAATAAACTGATGATAAAATCAGAGGATTAAGGAAAATCAGTAAGGGGAAAGTATTAAATCTTGATAGTTCCAGTAATTTTTTTAAAAGATTCTTTAAATTTTATTTTAAATTATGAGTATGTGTTTCTGGCTGTGTGTATGCACAAGTGAGTGCAGGTACTAAAGAGGCAAGAGGGTGTGAGACCCTCCGGAGTTGTAGTTGCAGGTGGTTGGAAGCCACTTGATGTGGGTGGGTCCTGAGAACCTAACTCATAGCCTCCTAAAGAGCAGAGGGCACTCTTAACTTCTGAGCTATCTCCAGTTCCCAGTAAGTATTTTAAATAATAATGTACAACCAGAGCTGGGAATGGTAGTGCATACCTATAATACCAGCACTCAGTCAGGTAAAAGGATCTTGAGTTAGAGGCCAGCCTAAGCTACACAGCAATTTAAAACCCTTTAAAAAAAAAAAAAAAAGATAGAAAAAAGAAAAAGAAAAAGAAAAAGCAATCAGGGGCTGAAGCAATGGTTCAAGGGTTCAGAGCACTGGCTGTTCTTGCAGAGGTTCTGAGTTCAATTCCCAGCACCCACATAGTAAGTAGCTTACAACCCTCTGTAATGACATGTAGTGTGTTCTTCTGGCGTACACATGTACATGGATGCAGAATGCTGCATACATAATAAATAAATAAATCTTTTTTAAAAAGCAATCAAAATTATTTCAGATGCTAGATACGAGAGAGAAGGTAAGAAATTATCTTTTCCTTTTTAGATAAGGCTCAGAAATACAGAATCATTCCAGATATTAATTTAGTAAATTGGAGAATGTGAATTAAAAACATAAGGAGTGGTCAATTAAACCTGTAACTATTTTTCTATAATATACTCTCAAAGGGAAAAAAATCTTAAATTGAATAACTTAATAAACTTACAGATGACCAACTGTGAGCCTTAATGCATGTGTGAGAAGTCTAAACCCTTGAAGCGTATCCTACATGAGCAGGAGGCTCCGCCAGGATGAACCGACAGAAGCAGTCCTCAGCTGCTTTCTGAACAGAAGATCATGACATTTGTGGCACACTACAACTAAGAACTATTTAAAATTTCAACTGCTTAGATGATTACCATACAATGTAAGGTTTTCTTGGATAAATAATTTTGTTATTGGCTTAGCTGGATGTTTTAAAATAATTTTATTTCTAATGTTTTTCAACAGATATAGTTTTATATATTTGCACTCAAACATTTATTTCCTTTTTCTCCTAAAATTCTTTGCTACTTAAAAGTATTTAAAGTAAAAGTATTTAGAAAAAAATTAGCAATTTAAGAAATTATTTCTCAAATATTAATATCTAGATTGTCATAACAATTTCTATCTTTCTAAAGATTAAAATGTAAAATAATGGCACCTTTAGCATAAAAAAATCAGAAAATAGATTAATAAACAACTTATATGAAAATATAATCTATATTACTTTTGAACACCTTCAATATCTTTTATTATACACAGACTACTACATCATAATTCTTTTTACTTACACTTACATCACTTCAGGCTTTAACTTTGAATATTGATATGTTCAAAATCTCAAGGAAAAAATACCATACCACATGTCCTTCAGCTCGGGCTTTATTTTGCATGGCCTCTCGTTTCCGCTGCAGGAATTCTTCTACTTGCTTGGCTCTCTCCACAGCTAGCTGTCCTTTCTGCCTGTTTCGGATAAATCACAGAGTCAGCCATTTTGAAAATTAAATTCCAGATTAAAATTATACTTATTGTTTGCTTTTTATCCCCTTATAGAACCTGAAAGCAGAAACAAAACAAACATTTTCTGTAAAGAATAAATCTGGGGGCTGGAGAGATGGCTCAGTGGTTAAGAGCACCCTCTGCTCTTCCAGAGGACCCGGGTTCGATTCCCAGCACCCACATGGCAGCTAACAACTGTCTGTAGTTCCAGTTCCAGGCAAATAAATAAATAAAATAAAGTTTTTTAAAAAAAAAGAATAAATCTGTGTGTGTGTGTGAGCAGATTGGTCTCTATTATCTTAATTACATTATTGACGGTTTTTATATAAGTAAAATCTTAACACTACTTCAAATTCTTGACAAGATTCATTTTATATTTATATGATGCATTTTAATTACAGTAAAATGGATGTTAGAGGAAAATTATTGGCTTTAATCGTTTCTCATTTTAATATTTTGGCATCATTTGCTGACAATATGAAAGAATGTAAGTATGTGAGTATAGACAGCAAGCTAAAAAGTGATAAATATTTACTGAACGTCTACTCCATGTTGTGCAGTTATCATGATAAATATGATAGATAGAACACACACACACAAGCAGGTAATCCAGCTCTAGAAATCAGGGAGTTCATAGCACAACATCAAATGTGGTTACATGTGGAGAAGAGAAAGACAGGCCAGTGATTGTCTTGGTTTCATTTAGACCGTGGCTAGTACAATTTAGAAACTTCCTGTAGCTTCTTCAATTGTAAATAACTAAGTTATGCTAAGAAAAAAAAGTCATGAAATAATGCCTTTTCTGTTACTGTTTCCCAGTACCATTTTTAAAACATCTAATTTTTGTTCTACAAATAATCATTTCTTCAACTTTTTTAAAGCAACAACTGAAAAATAAAACTCAGTGGTACAGGCCATGCTGAAGCCCTGGATTCAATCTATAGCATCATAATTACATGCTTTGCTATTGAACAAATATATACATGTAATTTGAGTATATAGCCCCTCTTCCCTCAAAAAGAATGGGGAGGGAATCCAGTTAGTTTCACACCTCAGGCTTCTGAAAATTTATAATGTAACAATATTATTTTACATTTATTTTTACCATAACCTTTCTATAGAGTGAACAAGGAGACCTGAATATTATACAAACTCTCTATCACTAAGCTATCTCCTCTCCAATACAATTATCTTTGTAAAATATATTAAATATATTTTAATTATTATAACAAACAAATCAAGACTTTTGTAACCCTTTAAAATTATAAGAATGACTAAAATTTCATAGTGTTATCTACCCTTCTGTAACTCTCTAGAAAGTTTTATAGAAGAAATGGGAACTTGTAAGCAAACACATACGTAAAGAAAAAAATTGCCATTTATCATCAAGTTAATTCAACTGAAAAATCTGAATAGGATCACAAAAATATAAATCACAGATGAATATAAAGAGGAAATGTTTTAAGACAACAAAGAGAAAAGTGAAAATGAGGAAGAGAGAAAAAATAAGTATGCTTTGGAGTTTTATGAAAAGTGTGATTCTATTTAAATTTATAGTGTGATTTATCAAAGCAAGTGGATGAAATTATTATAACCATATGTTGGCAGAAGTTATCACATGTTCCTTTAAACAATATATTCTGTCTAAGCATTAAGCCATAATAATAATCAGGCTGAACTGAAGAGCTCGTTCATTTATCATAATATAATCCAGGGTCAAATTTGCACTAGAAGATTCATAATCTAGAGAGCAAAAACTGTTCTGTGTAAAGACTGGAAAAAATATCTACAAGTGCAGATATACTAAAGGATAAAAACATACACAGGATAAATGCACAAATCTTCACAGTCCATTCTGTTTGCATTGGCTTGTTTAGTTGGACCCGGCCTTCAATCTTTTCAGTTTTTCTAATAGCATCAGCATCAGTGAAATGGTGGTGACCTGCAGCCCCACTGGGAAATCCTGGACCAACTCCAGGTGGAATATACAGAGGAATATTCACAGTGACTTTTACTACACTCTCTGAAGCAAAGCATAAGCACTTCAGTAGAACACAGCCATACCTTTCTGGAAGCCGCTGACCATATATTTCTCCTCTCCATCTTGCTGCATTATCTTCTGCTCTTAGTCGCTGCATTTGATCAAAAATGGCATGGTAATGCTCATACTGCCCTCGAGAAGGACATGGTGATGGAGAGACCGCCCCTCCACTGCCAAAAAAGGGAGTCTGGGGATTAAACAGAGAGCTCTTACACGCCATGTTTATCTCACAGGGCCTAAGAGGCCCAAGCCACTCTTAAACGAAAAAGTCAATTTCAATGTCTAATTTTAAAAATACTGATTACCTACTTTTAACATATTAATAGATACACAGCCAAAGTAAAATGTTCTCCTACATAAGCAACCAATGTTCTCATAGTCTCGCTAACAGTAAAGAATAACAGTGGGACAAACAAAACCATTAAAATGTCACTAAACTCATATAAATACGGAAAAACCTAAACTTAATTATGAAGCTTTTAAAACATGTTTATATCCTACATTTTATATGATTCAGTTCTAAGAAGTTTAAATGTGTGGTTTAGAAGTCAAGTAGAGGGCTGGAGAGATGGCTCAGTGGTTGAGAGCACTGTCTGTTCTTTCTGAGGACTCAAGTTCAACTCCCAGCATCCATATGGCAGCTAACAACTGTCTGCAATTCCAAGATCTGACACCCTTACACAGTTATACATGCAGGTGGGACACCAATTCACATAAAAAATAAAAATAAATATTTTTAAAAAATGTAAAAAGTCAAGCAGAATTTGATTATATCAGTTAAAAATCTTATTTAACAAAATGTGACTTTTGATATACTCCAAATCTATTCACCAAGTAGATGTGAAGATAAAAACATGACTTTAATATATTTTCTATGTATATAAAAGAGAGAAAACATATCTATTGTTAATATTTTTCAAAGAGGTTAAGAAAAATCAAAGAGTGAAGCAGCACTCCAGTCATACAGTGAATTAGTAAATGAGTGGAGAAGTCATACTCTGAGGTGAGGAGACTTGCCAACCAGAAAAAACAATGGCCACAGGTAAAAATCATCTTATTTAAAGTCTTGGAGAAAGATTTATTTAAGCTAGTCTTGATAGTAATGTAACAAAAAATCAGAAGACAGTCAAGGTAACTAAAAGAAAATATGTATATTTTTGTGTGTCTGCTGCAATAGGAAGAAGAAAGTATGATCACAGACAAGCTATAAGGAAGATAAGTAGAGCGTTAAACACCCAAACCAGAAAGGGTTAGAGCTAAGCATTACTGGGCCTGGGAAGAATGAGCTCAGGAAATAAACAAGAGAAAGCCTATCTAAGCTCTCCAGTGCACTGGAGCATTTGAGATCATTAAGTCAATACTTCACACATAAGCAGAAATGAGAGACCAAAGCAGAAGAACTGGTCAGAGGGCTGCTGCATGACAGCAAGGCAAGAGAACAAGCAGATGTAAATGAAAAGGTAAATGCTCAACAGACTTGGATTTTCTGCAAATGATAAAGGTAAAAATCTAAGGACTCAAGACAGAAGAACTCACAGTAAAGAAAGTTTCTCGGAATGGTTAAGAGATGAATGCCAATGAAGAGACTGTAACACTATAGAAATTTTGTGGAATAAATTCACTGAAAGGAGAAAAGGTAAGTGATTTCATATGCAGACATTAATAGTACTACAATCGAGAGAAAAGTTGGTTGGTGGCCTCAAAACTACTAATATTAGAACTGTTAGGTGGTGAGTGGCACACACCTTTAATCCCAGCACTCCAAAAGCTGAAGCAGGCAGATCTTTGAATCTGAGGCCAGCCTGGTCTGCAAATTGAGTTCTGGGACAGCCAGGGCTACACAGAGAAACCCTGCTTCATCCACCTACACAGAAAAAACTCCCCAAACTAATATCAGAATCAAATAAAATTATGGGAAATCTAATAAGAAGAGATTTGTCATAACTTCTTAAGACTATACATAAAATTTTATGAGAAAGTATATTTTAAAAATCAGTTCAAGAGAAGTTAATAAAAGACATTAAAATAACAAGATAAAAGTTTGTATACATCATAAAGGTAATTAACCATGGAGATCTTTTCATATACTCCAAAATCCTCAAAATTTGTATTGTAAGTGGCCAGAGAGATGGCTCACAGGGAAGAGGATGTGCTACTGTTCCAGAGGACCAGAGTTTACTCATATCTAATGGATCAGAACCACCTGTAACTCCAGCTCCAGGAAGTCTGATACCCTCCTTAGGTCTCCATCTACAAGCTCACCTCTGCATGCACATACAAAGATATAAAAATTTAAAAATATTCATTTTCAGAGTTAGAATTTGGGCTGGAGAGATGGCTCAGAGGTTAAGAGGGCTGACGGTTCTTCCAGAGGTCCTGAGTTCAGTTCCCAGCAACCACATGGTGGCTCACAACCATCTATGATGACATCTGGTACCCTCTTCTGGCATGTAGGCTTACAAACAGGCAGAACGCTATACATAATAAATAAATCTTTAAAAAGAGTCAGAATTCTGTTAAAAGGTGGTCATATCTTCTACAAAACTGACAGTCCAATGATAAAATCTTGACTTTAAATAATTCTAATGTTTCATTCTAATAAGGCGAAAGTAGGTAAACACCTCTGAAGATGCCTACACAAAATGTTAAAATACTGTGTTTAGAATGCTGAAGCAACACAACCTAAAAATCACCTTTACCAAGGCACAGCTTATTTACAATAAAATTTCCTAATTATAAGCACAGGCTGCTGGACATTTTTAACATTTTATTTTGTGTTTATCCATCTGTGTGTCTGTGTGCTAGGCACATGTGAGGAGGTCAGAGGACAACACTCAGGAGTCAGTTGTGTCCTTCCATTATGTGGATCCTAGGGACCCAACTCAGGTCAGCAGCATTGGGGCTTTGTCCCTAACACACTGAGCAGCCCCCCAGTACCAGTCTGACAGATGCTGATGACAAGTGCTTATTCACATAACCGCCACCACAATCACAATCACTACAGGATAGCTCCCTTGGGCTCCTTTAGTCAATGAAAAACACTGATCTGCTTTCTACTGCTGTAGTGTGAATTTGCATGCAGAGCCTACTTTGAATCTTCTGAAGGAAAGGCAGCAATTATTCATTTTACTTCTCTATTGTTAACTTTTTAAAAAATGTTTTTAATTGAAATATAACTACATCACTTTTCTCTCTTCTGACCCTGATTTCTCTCCAAAGTTGATAGCTAACTGTCCTTCTGTAGTCCTTAGTTGCCCATAGCTGTCTTGGGATGGGAGCCCGCAACATTCTCTCTCCACATTAATATGTACATTGATATTGCCACTGTTCTGCCCTTCCTTATACAGCCATTTCTAGCACAGACAGTCTATCGTGAGTCTTGACCTGCCTGCTTCTAATAATGCTCTCTAGAAGTTGAGTTTTAGGCCAGTCTGAGTATATGGAACCCTGTCTCAAATCAGACAAAACATGACAAAACCGCAACAAAACTACTCCAAAACTAAACAAACAAGCCACAAGCAGCTAAGAAGTCTTGAATTTTACAACTGCCCAATAAAGTCAGATATTTGTACTTTTGAATATCATTGTCTATATATAATAACATTACTTATTGATGATCTTAATTTTCAGTTTTCATTCATCTCTCCTTTGGGAATTTCCTTAATTTGACGCACATTACACTGTAACTCCAGGTCTTTAGCAACTATGCAGAAATCAAACAGCCTGATATAGTAAATATTTTAAACTCTGGAATAGGTACAGATACTAACACAATTTACTTTTTATTGTGGAAGCACTATAGAATTCTACAAAGTGAAATAAACATTATTAAAGACCTAGTACTTAACTATCAAAAACTGCTGTTACATTATCAAACAAGACATAAAATTTATCATCTTGACAGGCAGTGGTGGTGTACTCCATTAATCCCAAGCACTCAGGAAGCAGAAGTAGAGGCAGAGGCAGAGGCAGGCAGATTTCTGAGTTTAGAGCCTCCCTGGTCTACAGAGTGAGTTCTAGGACAGCTAAGCCTACACAGAGAAACCCTGTCTCAAAAAAAACAAAAACAAAACCCCCAAAATTTATCATCTTATAAGAGGCACAGTGCCAGGGCTGGAGAGATGGCCCAGCAGTTAAGAGCACTTGGCTGTTCTTCCAGAGGATCTGGATTCAATTCCCAGCATCCACATGGCAGCTCACAACTGTCCATAATTCCAGTGACAGGGGACCTGATACCCACAGCAAAATGACAATACATATAAAATAAAATTTAAAAACTTGAGAGAGGGTGGGGTAGGGGGAGAGTGCGCCACAACAGGCCTCACGGGAATACAGCAGGGGCTCACTGTTTTTGTCAAGTATGGAAGACAGGCTGAAGAATTCACTCAGCAGTTAGAACTGCTTGCTGCTCTTGCAGAAATCAGGGTTTAGTTCAGCTACCACATGATGGCTCATAACCAACTCTAACTCCAGCTCCAGAGGATGAGATATCCTCTTCAGATCTCTGTGGCCAACAGCATGCACGAGGTGCACATATGTACCTGCAGGCAAAACACTCACACATAAAAATACAATAAAACTAAAAAAAATTGTTTTTAAAAAAGAAAAACACATTTTGTTCACAGCATAACTTTGAGAGAGGAAATAGAATGGTGTGCAAGCATTCTGACAGCCACCTATTGTCTGCTTCAACCCTGAGAGGCTGATGGGAGCGGACGTGTAAATTAACAGTTGAACCAAAGCTGACCAACAGCTGGCTCACTGTCAAAATACAAATGATAAAGCAAAGGAAAAGTGCAGATTTCCTACTGCTGTGCAAAAAAAGTATCACAAACTAAGCAGCTTAAAACAATATCTATTTATTATCCCCTAAGTTCCCTGATCTAGGATAGGTATATGATGTAAGCTAAGTATATTTAGCCATCAACCAGGGCTACATTAGTATCTGAGGCCCAGGATAGCAGAGCTCACTGGTTTTGGGGTGTTCATTTCTTGTGGCTTCATAATTAAGATACTTTCCCCCGAGTTAGTGGCTAGAGACCAGTTGTAATCCAGAAGCCGTCCACACTCGCTTGCCATGTCCGTGTTTGCTATCCTCCAGGTCAGTGTGGCAGCCCTATCTGCTCTGTCAATGAAGTCACAGGCGTGCTCATATGCATCACGTAACAATCCAATCACAGGAGCTCCATCAGCATTCTACTGACAGCTCAAGGGGAAAAACATAAGGCGCAGAACCAGGCAGGGTTACCAACCAGTCCATGTGTAGGCTGGTACTTTTGCAAACAATGGGGAAGTAGGAGACTCCACAGAACAAAGATGGGTAAAGACATTTCTATCTGAGCCCTAGTAGGAAAGCCCTGGGCACCGAAAATAAACACAGGAAAGTTAACTTGCTCCAGGTTAGAGTCAGATTTGCCCAAAGGGAATGTATGCATTAGAGAATGTGGGTAAATGGCGACTTAGGCAATTGGTTATCTAGGTGAGTGAACGGAGGTAGAGGCGCGAGAGGAAAAGACAAGAAGGGCACTAGAAAATAGGGTGAAGGCAGGACCGTGAGCAGGCTCTATACACTGAGAGGACAGTTCTGCTCTGCAGACTAAGCAGGACAGGGAGAGCATGGTAGGGGTAAGAGAAGCTCTTGGAGAGTCTGGCAGTAGCCAAGTAAAATCTTCTGAGAACTTAATTTTCAAGGTTACTTAAAAAAATTCTAATATGAGAAAAATTTAATGATTTTGTATATGATTTGTAAAATTCTCTTGAAACTGTATTACAGCCTTCACATGAAAATTTTAACCTTTAGAAGTGTTACATATTACTTATTATATATAAATACACCTAGGTAAGGAATAAATCATAATATGCCTTACAGAATTATTAGACAGACATTATCTGCACACCAAGAACACAAAGGAGCCAGCTGTGCGGCCCCATCAGTAGCGATGCCTACCTTCACTTCACCGCTGCCACCAGCCCTCAAAACACTCCTCCATCCTTGTTCCCTGGCCCTATTTATTCTCTCCAACTTTTGGGGAAAGAGAAATAAACAAAATACCATTTCAACTACTTAATGTAAAACACAGAATACTTTTAGCAACACAATTCAAATCGTGTACTTCCTTTAAAGATACATATGGGGGCGGGAAGGGGGACTGCTGTGTGGGGATGGCGTCTCCTCTTACCCGCTGCTTCTCCTGCCTCTTCACCTGCTCCGCCTTCAGGAAACTAATCTGTAAGTGTAGACATGCTCTCAGAACCCAGGTCTTACCATCCAGCCTTGGCAAAGGGAGAAGAACAAGAGCAGAAAGCTACCTGGTCCTTCTGCTTCTTCTCTTTCTCAATAAATTCCAACCTTCTTTTTTTTGCTGCTTCCTTAAACAAAAGAACACTTCTATCAATAATTCCCACTTTCTATATTTTCATCAAGAAAGAACACCAACAGAAAAAGTATACACGAAGAGATGAGGAAAATCAAAAATGAACAAAACAAAGATGGTGCATTTGTTTGAGACGAGGCAGAATGAGTTGGAGGCTCCATTAACAGTGGTTCTCAAATCTGTGGGTCACGACCCCTGGGCATCAAATGGCATTTCTACAGGAGTCACCTAAGACCATCGGAAATCACAGATAATTACATTACAATTCATAGCAGTAGTAAAATTACAATTACCAAGAAACAAATAATTTTATGGGGTCACCACAACATGAGGAACTGTATTAAAGGGTCACAGCATTAGGAAGGATGAGAACCACTGATCTATAACATTAGTGGATTTTGCAATTGTTTTGTAAAGCTTTAAAATAAGTAGATATATGTCTTTATACCTCAAACAATTTCCTCCTCTCTTCTCCAGAATTCATTTTCTTTGCTGGAATTTGGTAGGCCTAGGTAAAAACATAAAGCTACTAATTAAAGGCTTAAGAGACTTTGGAAATTACACACTTATGAAAGTTTAACATAAGAAAAGGTAAAGCCAATAGTCATGACTCTTTCATAATGTATTGCCTTTAGGAAGACACAACTCCTTGACATGCCTTTTACTAGACAACCTAGTAGGAACACTCGACACTACAACAACACGACACTCAAACCATGGAAAAGAATTCCTGAGAATCAACCAGTTTTGTCTTCACACCTTTATGTTAAAAATATTTTTATTTAATGAGAATTTTATATTTGTATATAGTTTATTTTATCACATACACTCCTCCCCAACTCTCCCCACCAACTCTTCCTGGATGCACCCCTTCAACACGCAGACCTCTCTCAATTTTCTGTACTTTTTGTTTTTATAACAGTCCAACTGTCCACATATGCATAGGTGTGAGGCTATCCAATGAAGCATCAACAACATAGTAGGGGCTCCCACCCAAAGACAAGTTACTCCCTCCTCCAACAGCCACCAACATGCTAGCATCTCCTAAACTAAGGGTGTGGCCTCATGAGTTACTCCCCAATGAATGCTAATTTTAAGCATTCTAATACTGTGATGAAATATTTTGAAAACGCAATATAATTAATTTCTCATAAAAATAAATTATACAATATATATCCACTACATAAAATTCAAACAATAGAAAATGACAGCTGTTTCACTCTTGGAGGTAACCAGTATTGATATTTTTATGAACATCCTTCTAAACATTTTTACAATCTTACATATATGCATACATACATAAATATATATCTTATAAATTTACTTATAATTTAATTTTAGCTTTTTTAAATTAAATGTGTTATTTGATAGTAAGGTATTTTAAATAATGTGTTTTGACAATACAACAACATGATAATAAATTAATAAGGAAAGAGTCTAGAATTCATTTATTTAACCATTGCTCTGGAGATAAATTTTAAAATCTCAAGTTTAAAATTTAAGTTTTCTTATTCTATGTGCTATAAGAAACTTTCTTACATATACCTCTTGGTGTCATATTCAAGTCTCCCAAAAGAGCAATTTTTTTAAACAAAAGTGTAATTAAAGAGTAATATCATAATCTATATTTTGAGAACTGTGCCCTCCCCAAGGGCTACACCAATTTGTATTTTACCAAAAACTGTAAAAATCCAGGTTTACATGTGGATTGTCCATCTCCCTTAATTTCTGCTCCTTGAAAAGGGTTAAGAATATTTTCTTTTACATACTTACTGTTCAACAGACTCATATAAATCCTAGGTAAATCATCCTTATTATAACTGCTGTTTCTTATTTTTAATTTTTGCTTATTCTTTTATGCACTAAAGTTTATACTTATAAATTCAGTTACAACTATCAGTTTTCCTTTATAGCATAAGTTAATTGATACCATGTGGCTAAAAGACATTTTATTTTTAGCAAATATCCTACTTGTTATTCTTTATTTTAACACCATCTACAGCTAAACTCTATGTAGCTATTAACATTAGCTTCAAAATCTGTCCAGCACAAAAATCAAACTATTAAATGGTATTAATGTTGATGAACTGGTGGCACACATCTACAATCTTAACTTTCAGGAAAGTAAGTTCAGGGACACCCCGAGAGACTAAGGGCAAAAGGGAATGGCGTGGAATGACTATAATAAGCGCTTCCAGGCATAATGACTAGCTTATAAATTCTCCCTATTATTGTGTGTCTATAATGTATTATATGGGCTTAGGGCTTTGTGTACCATGAGGCCAACACTGGAGTCTCTGCTCTCCTTCCCTTTCACGTGGGTTATGGAGAACAAAGGCAGATCTGTTGTAAGCACCATCCGTCACCTGCTGAGTGAGGCTCAGCCCAAGGAAAGATCCTTAGCCCCAAAAGAGGATGTCTAAGAAGTAAATCATCCTGAAGCAAAGATTACATTCCTCTTAGATCTTCCCTATCGCCTTACACAGACACTATTCAAGTATTTATGAAATAAAAATTCCAAGCTGTTCCTCTCAGAATGTCTGGATATTTTCAGAATTTTATTTTTATACTAAAGAGACAAATATTAACAAGGTACTAAAGAAATTGTTTTGTTTTCTGTTACTTTAAACAAAAAAGCAAAACAAAAATGAGCCTAAACACTGAAATGTGTTCATAGAGCTCCCTCTGGTGGCTTAAGACCAGAAGTCCTCAAGGAAAAAAAACAAAAACAAAAACATCAAAACCCAACCTCAGCAACAACAAAATCACAGCATGCACTAGCTTAAATGAATCTACATAAACATGATATTAAGATATAATTATATACACCAATAATCATTTTCAAACTAAAAAATTTAAACCAATAAAAAAATTGAATGTAAAAGATGCTTTATATTTGCTTTTAAAAGGAATCACTTAAGAAAACATTCACAGCATACAGAAAGACATCCCACATCACTTCCACACTGATTTCCACTCCCCCCAGCAATGAACGAGTGTTTGTTCCCTGCAGAATGCATCCCTGCCAGCATGAGCTGTCACTTTGTAAGATGGAATCGCAAAGTAGCCCTGTGGGCTCAGAATGTTGAACATTTCTTTAAATGTTTCTCATCTATTTTAGATTCCTCTATTGAGAAGTCTTTGTTTAGAATTATACTTCATTTCTAATTGTATTATTTGACTTTTTTGATATTTAGTTTCTAGAGTTCTCTATATATTTTAGATATTAGGTATCTTTTCCCATTGTGTGGGCCGCTTTGTCCAAATGATGGTGTCCTTTGCCTTACAGAGCCTTTTCAGTTTCCCGAGGTCCCATGTAGTCATTGTGGCGCCTAGTGCCTGTGCTATCAGTGTTCTATTCAGGTACTTGCCTCCTGAGCCAATGAGTTCAAGTCTATTCCCCACTTCCTCTTCTTCAGATTCAGTGCATCTGGCAGGATGCTGATGGCTGGACTATATATTAATCTGACCAAATCTTCAGAGACTATTTCAGAACTGGATAACATTAATAGGTTCTTGGGGGTTAACACTTGAATATAGATGTGGAAATACTGTTTCAACACTGACTGTGAGCAAATAGGGAATGAGTGATACTAAATGAGAGGTTTGGGGGGGGTCATAAAAATATTCTAAGATTCTGAGAATGGTCACCTAACTAGGTTAAAAGCCATAGAGTTGTAAGCTTTCTTTTTGGAAGTATTTAAAATGATCACTCATTCTTATTTTATGTGTATGAATGTTTGTGAGCTGTCCGAGGGATGCTGAAAATTGAACTTGAGTTCCCTACAGGAGCAGTAAAAATCTGCCCCCCCCAATAAAAAGATTCATTTATTTTGTGCAGGTGTGTACTTACATCCTGTGGAGGCCAGAAGAGGAAATGAGATTTCCTAGAACTGGAGTTGTGGGTGATTGTGAGATACTCCTTGTGGAGGCTGGGACCCAAACCTGAGTCCTCCATAGGAGCAGCAAATGCTCTGACCTGCTTAGCCCTTACACACATCCTCTTACATTACAGTACATACTCTTTACCCCTAGGCCACCTCTCTAGAACAGAGCTGGATGCTTCTAATGAGTAACTAACAGAGTGTATGAAATGCACCTCAATAATAATACTGGCATCATAAAGTGAAGGTGTGAAAATATGACCCCTTCCCTCTCATGGGCATTTGCTTGCTTCTGTCAGATAAGCAAACAAGTCTTGATGTCAGGTATTGAGCAAGGCAGGGACATCAGGCTGATGAGAAGGCCCAGCTAGTCAAGGCTCTTGCTGCCAAGCTTGGTGACCTGAGTTTGATCCCTGGGACTGACGTGTGGAAGGAGAGAACCAACTCTCACCCATAGTCTCT
>PVIH01005449.1:87215-124224 GCA_004025045.1 Sigmodon hispidus | reverse complement strand
GGGGGAGGTGCAGGCCCCTAGATGGGGGCTCTCGGTGCACCTCACTTATCACCTCTTACTGTTCTCCTTGCTTACCCCTCTCCCAGGTCCTTCCTCTTTTCCTGGGTCCTCCTGGACTCCTTCGACTCTTCCTGGTTAATTGGGCTCTATTCTGACCACTGCCACCTGTGCGTCTTTACTCTTCTGGGTGCTTGCCAAGGTCTCCTGGGGTTTCTCTAGTCGACCTCCCTCCACATCACACACACACACATACACTGCTAGTAGCAGTCAAGAAGGCGGTTGGCCTTGAACCAGCCCCGGAGCCTTGGCTTTCCTCTTTGAGCCCCAGACTGCCCCTGGATCAGCCAGGGGGTCAGCCGGCCTTGGCTTCCCTTTCCCTGAATTCTCTCCCAGGGGTCCTCGGCTTTGGCCATCCCGGCACCTTTCTCGACATCTCACCAGCAAACCAGCCCTAACTCGCCAGGGCGCGCCTCCCCTTCCCGGCCCCGCCCCGGCTCCTCCCGGCCCCAGGGGCCCTCCAGACTCCAGCGTGAGCAGCCTGAGGACTGCAGGGAGTCCGTCCGGGCAGGGCTTGACCCAAGGACCCCCAGAGCTGGAGGAAACTGAACCCAGAGGTACCCGGGGCCCTGGGCCCTGGGGTGGGGTTACTGGAGGAGGTAGGTAGGTTTCCAAGAAGGTAAAAGGGGTTTTCCCGGGGAGCTGGGGCTCCCGAGGAGACAGAAGGGGGTAGGAACGGGCGTTGAAGCTCTGCAAATAGATACTGCAAATCCATCAACACCTTGACTCCAGGAAAAGGGAAGAACAGGGTGGGGTGGGGGTTGGTCTAGGATAGCCTGAGGTACTGCAGGCCAGGCTGGCAAGGGTTAGGGTCTTAGAAGCCATTGCCAGCTTGGCCCGGACTAGGTAAGCAGGCTGGGTTTGGCTGAGCCCTCTTTAGAGGTCCACCCTGCACCCTAAAGACCTGGGTGGCTCCTTGTGTCTCTTGCAGCCTCCGTGGTGGCCCTTTCTCTGGGCCGGGTCATGCGTTGCCGCAAGTGCCAGCTCTGCCTGTCAGCACTGCTCACGCTTCTGGGCCTCAAAGTGTACATCGAGTGGACATCCGAGTCCTGGCTTAACAAAGCTGTACCCCGGGCCACCTTTCTCAGTCCCACAGCACCTAGCACTGAGCCCACCCTGCCCGTCAACCTCTCAGCACGTCTGGGTCAGACTGACTCGCTGTCCTTGGCTTATTGGAACCAGAAGCAGCGGCACCTGAGAGTCCTGCCCAGTACAGACTGTCAGACCTGGGGGACTGTTGCTGCCTCGGAGATCAGGGACTTCTTGTTCTACCCCCAGGACCTCCAGCGCTTCCTGCTGTCAGCAGCCTGTAGGAACTTCCCACTATGGCTGCCTACAGGGAGAAGCAGCCCAGTGGCCAGCTGCTCTGATAAGGATGTCCCCTACCTGCTCCTGGCTGTCAAGTCAGAGCCAGGACAGTTTGCAGCGAGACAGGCAGTGAGGGAGACCTGGGGCCGTGCAGTCGCCGGGACCCGCTTGCTCTTCCTGCTGGGGTCCCCACTAGGAATGGGGGGGCCTGACTTAAGATCCCTGGTGACATGGGAGAGCCAGCACTACGGTGACTTGCTGCTCTGGGACTTCCTGGATGTCCCCTACAACCGGACACTCAAAGACCTCCTGCTGCTGACATGGCTGAGCCAGCACTGCCCTGCTGTGAATTTTATCCTGCAGGTTCAGGATGATGCCTTTGTACATGTCCCTGCCCTGCTGGAGCACCTGCAGACTCTGCCACCCACCTGGGCCCGCAGCCTCTACCTGGGTGAGGTCTTCACCCAGGCCAAGCCACTCCGCAAGCCTGGAGGACCCTTCTACGTGCCCAAGACCTTCTTTGAAGGGGACTACCCAGCCTACGCAAGTGGAGGTGGCTATGTCATCTCAGGACGCCTGGTCCCCTGGCTGCTGCAGGCAGCAGCCCGAGTGGTTCCTTTCCCCTTTGATGACGTCTACACTGGCCTCTGTTTCCGTGCTCTGGGCTTAGTGCCCCGTGCCCACCCAGGGTTCCTCACAGCCTGGCCAGCAGACCGTACCAGGGACCCCTGCACAATACGAGATCTGCTGCTGGTGCATCCAGTCAGCCCTCAGGACACCATTAGGCTCTGGAAACACCTCTGGGGCCCAAACCTCCAGTGCTGAGCCTGAGACAAGCTAGGGTGGGGGTGGGGATGTCGAGCTGCCTATGTCCCTTCTAAACCCTTAGTCAAGAACTGGGCAGCAGACAAGGTGTCAGACTGTGCTCACCTACTTCCTCATATTGAAAACTATGTCCTCCCTACTCTGAGGCCGGAAGTTATTCTTTCATATGTGGGACCCCTGCGGGAAAGCAGATGCTGCTGCACCCTAACCTTCACAATGGACACTCTGCTGGACAGCAGGCTTGTACCAGGCCATGGGAGAGTTCTGGAGGACCCATGTGCCAAAGCTGTCTTCCAGATTGGCACAGTTTAAAGAAGTAGGTATCTCCTAAGCCTTTAGCTTTTCTGCCTAAAGCCAGGCTATCACCAAAGGCTGGTGTGGTGGTCTAAGCTATCCCTAAAGGCTATTGTGGTGGTCTAGGCTATCCCCGAGGGCTAATGTGGTGGTCTAGGCTATCCCCAAAGGCTATGTGTGGTCTAGACTATCCCCAAAGGCTAATGTGGTGGTCTAGGCTATCCCCAAAGGCTATGTGTGGTCTAGACTATCCCCAAAGGCTAATGTGGTGGTCTAGGCTATCCCCAAAGGCTATGTGTGGTCTAGACTATCCCCAAAGGCTAATGTGGTGGTCTAGGCTATTCCCAAAGGCTAATGTGGTGGTCTAGGCTATCCCCAAAGGCTAATGTGGTGGTCTAGGCTATCCCCAAAGGCTAATGTGGTAGTCTAGACTATTCCCAAAGGCTGGCATGGTAGTCTAGACTATCCCCTAAAGGCTGGCATGGTGGTCTAGACTATCTCCAAAGGCTGGTGTGGTAGTCTGCTTCTATAATCCCAGAACTCAGAGGCTGAAGCAGGAAGCTCACAAATCCCAGGCCAACCTGGGCTACACAGTGAGATCTCATTACCAAAAAGAGAAAACAAAACCCCACAAACTAAATTAGCTATGCGAGCCTCTCCTCCCCTCCATATGCCCCTCACACACACACCCTGGCCCCCACACCTGAGGAGACAGAGACCAGGGGAAGCAGCAGAGGATCAAAGGCAGAGCTACAGTTTATTCACTCTGCTGAGGAGCCCATACTCTGAACAAGATCCAGGGCCACCTGCCCACAGGGTCCTCCCTGGCCTGGGCCCCACCCTAAAAGGCACTGCAATAGTGAAGGGGGTGGTGGAGCCTTAGCAATAGCTGCAAACACTGTGCCCAGTGAAGTGGCCTGGAGGAACAGGAATGGGGAGTGGGAGTCACCCCATGACAGTCTGGAGGGCCACCCTGGACACGGAGCATGTGAGCAGCGCTGACTAGGGGTGGGGCAGCATCCAGACAGCAACCCTGCTCCTCCACCTCGGATGGCCGGGGCCTCACTTGTCGAAGTGGTCCAGGGGGTAATGCTCCCCGTAGGTCTGCAGATGGCGTGCCAGTGACTCCTGCTGCCTGCGGAGCTGGGTGGGCATCTCCTGGTACACGTCCGAGAAGAGCAGGTTTGGGTTGGGCTTTAGCTTCCGCTCAGCCTGTTCAAAGGCCTCCATCACCTGGAGACACAGCACAGGAGTGAGAAGTGCCTGTCCCCTTTGAGGCCTCCGCCTGGATTAGCAGATACTGCAGATCCCCAGCTCTGGCCTGCAGGGCCTGGCAGTGCACTGAGCAGTTGGAGGGAGCAGAGCACAGGCTTAGGGCGCAGACAAGGGAAGATGGACTCCTCGGGAATGCAGTTGGAGCTGAGCCAGTGCCCACAGTGCAGCCTAAGGCCACACCAGCCTGCCCTTAGCCCACAGACGACGGGTACTAGATCCAGCCCATAGCCCAGGTGGGGCACTCCCACTTCACACACCCTGGGAACTCAGAGATGGGAGGACACGAGCAGATGACCTGCCCTGGGTTCCACTCTGAAGAGTCGCCGAGGCCATACGGTCAAGGTGGCTTAGCTCCAGGGACCACTTACGGGAACTAACTTTCCTGGGTCAGTGGGAGCACCCAGGAGCACTCCCATTCTCTCAGTGTTCCTCCTGCACAGGAGCCAGCAGGGCACACACAATGGGGCTCCAAGGGGCCCTCACCTTCTTCCGGGACTGCTTCCGCCAGGCCTTCTCCTGTTCCTCGTCCCACCAGCCCTGGCCTAGCAGATACTGCCTCAGCCTGGAGATCGGGTGGTCCTGCTTGTCCCAGTAATTGACTTCATCCACTGAGCGGTATGCTGAGCTGTCGTCACTGGTGCTGTGGTGCCCAATCCTGCTCAGAGGAGATGTGGTCAGCTGGGAGGGGGCCACTGACAGAGGGCTGCTCAGAGCTGGGGGCTGCACTGATGGAAGTGAGACAGGCACCTGTAGGTCATGGCCTCAATGAGGAAGGGCTGGTTCTCAGCCACAGCCCGCCGCCGGGCCTCCTTAGTGGCATTGTACACTGCAAACACGTCGTTGCCATCCACACGGATTGACAGGATGCCATAGCCAGGGCCCCGAGCCGCTGCGGGGACAGAGGATGCCAGTCGGGACTCGGGGAGAAGAGAGGGAGGAGAGGAAGGCATGCTCATTCATTGCCTTGTCTGTCAGACAGCTCGGGAGGAGAGTGTGTGGGGCACAGCCCTTACCAATGCCATCCCCACGGTATTGCTCGGAGGTTGGTGTAGAGATGGCATAGCCATTGTTCCGGCAGAAGAAGATGATGGGACACTCCAGGGTGGCAGCAAAGTTGAAGCCGGCGTGAGCATCCCCTTCACTGGCTGCCCCCTCACCAAAGTAACAGATCACAATCCGGTTGGCATTGGCCCGCTTGGCAGCATAGGCTGCCCCCACCGCTGCATGGAAACATGGATGAGAGGGCACAAATAGGAAAAGCAGCTACACACATGCGCCAGTGCACACACAGACGCATACAGGCCTCCAGGCTCGGCAACGTCTGTCACCAGGTACCGAGCGAGGGCCTGACCACCATAGCCTTCTCCCTCTCAGCTGACTGGTGCTATCCCATCCTTCCATTTACACATCCCTGACACCCCCTTCAAAGGACAGCCAGATGTGGACATCTGCCACCAAGGCCAAGCCACAGTACCTCATATCTGAGTAGCTCACTGCCTCTTAACCTGTCATCCAAGGGACAGCTAGGGGACTCAGTGTGAGGGCTCTCAGGCCACTGTGGGCTAAAGTCTCTGCAACAGGCAGAAGCCACTAGGTCCCACCTGCTCTGTACCCACCATGACCCGTAGTCCCCTGATCTGGTCATAACTAGACATGACTGCTCCAGGTGCCCACAGGACTCCCTTCCACTCTGCTTCTAGTCTGCCATTAAATCGCCCGTGATGCCTCTGCACTGCCTCCAACACACACTGCCCTGGCCTGGTTCCCCATTCCTGCATGAAGCCCTCTGGGTAATGCCTGCTTCACTCTTTCCTCCTGGTGTCCCCAACCCAACATCAGTATCAATAGAGACGACATTTGTCTCTCTTGTTCAGAAAGCCTAGGGTGACTCCTGGCACATGGTGGCCACTCCATACACCTGCTAACTGAGGGACTCTAGGGCGCCATAAGAGAAGATGAGCCAAGGCCAGCTCCAAGACAGTTCTGCTACCCACCTACCTCTCTCCCAAGAGGCCTGCAGACTCACAAGCCACACAGCTACTGTGACACACACCTCCCATCAGATTCTGGGCCCAGAGGGCCACAAGAGAGCCAATCCTTGGTCTGAGTGTTGTGTGGGCACAGGCCCAGCATCCTCACAGCATCTGTAGTATGCTAGGGGCCTCAGGGCACCTATCGCATGCTCTGGGGAGTCTACCTGGCTCTGAGAGCCATGGCTAGCCAGGGCAGGGTAGAACTTGGGCTCTGTAAACGTGTAACTCATGTAAGAACCCATGAGTGAGTTCCTGGCCTCCTCCCTACCACAAGAAGTCACTTCCTTCTTTCCCTTCAATTTCCTGTTCTTTGTAACAGCAATGGTAAGACATGCAAGCGTCTACCCCATAGAAACTGAGTGTCATTAGACCGTCTGAGTGTGGCAATGAGGCCGTTCCTGGTCCTGCTTGCTTGGAAAGGAGGAGAATCAGAGGAAATGGCAGGAGCCTGGGAACTCCAGTGTAGCTGTGATGGCTCAGGGTTGCTGGATGGGATGGGGTACCATGCAGCCCTCCTCAGAGAGGTCCCTTGAAAGCCCTGTACACAGGCCAGGCTCTAATGGCAGCCCCCTACTGGTAGGCTGAGGAAGGCCTGGGCCCACACACAGAGGTATAGGCACTGCATGCATGAGGCAGATGTCCTTACCCTGAGGGATCTGTGTGGCCAGTGGAGAGGAAATGGTGACAAAGTGGCGTTCCTTGCAGCCATAGTGAACAGGCATCTGGCGCCCCTTGCCTGGGTCATTCACGTTGCCATAGCACTGGGCCATGAACAGCTCCAGAGGGTAGTCCCGGTACATGAGCACACCTGGAGGGAGGAAACAGCGGTGGGTGAGCCTGGTGAGCAGTGCACTAGAGGAGTGTCAGACCTCTCCTGTGGGCAGCCCAGAACCAGCCCCTTCCTCCCAAGACCTTCCTACCTAGACCAAAGCAGCATGTCAGTGTGGTAGGGCAAGCCTGTGAGCCTATCACCCAGAGGCTAAGGCAGGAGGATTGTAAGCTGGAGTTGACCTGGGCGATGAAGCAAGATGATGTCTTGAATTAAACAAACAATAACTAAGAACCAGACTGTAGCAGACAGGCAAACTGAGGGCTTACAAGAATAGGCAGGTGGCACCAATAAGGCCTGTCTCAGGAGAGACTTATGTTTGGCCCCAGATAATTCCTCTTGGTAACTGTCAGTAAGTGGTAAATGGTTCAGTAGTTGGCATCTCCCAATGCTGGTCTTTAAACAGGTATAACTGAACTTTGCATATGACAGGGCTGTACTACACAGAAAATGGCAGACAAAGCCTTTCTTTTTTTGGTTGTTTGTTTGTTCGAGACAGAGTTTCACTGTGTAGGTCTGGCTGTCCTGGAACTCACTCTGTAGACCAGGCTGGTCTCTAACTCACAGAGATTCCCCCGCCTCTGCCTCCTCTGAGTGCTGAGACTAAAGGCATGTGTATGCGTCACCACTGCCCTCGAGGTCTTTCTTTAAGAAGCTAGTTTCAGCCTTTAGGGCACATAGTCAGTGGGAGAAGATCTATCAGCTCATCATTCTATGTGTGGTTTTTTAAAAAAAAGAACATTTGGAAATTTCATACAAGAATACAATGTATTTAGGTCATTTGCACACCTCTAACCTCTCACCTGAGCCCTCCCTCCAAAATCCTGCTTCCAACTTTATGTTTTCTTCTTTTTCCTTTTTAAAAATAACTCACTGGCCAGGTGTGGTTCAGTGGCCGGGACCCACACATCCCCACTTCCTTCTTTTTTATAGTGCTGGATATGGAACCCTCCTCAGGCAGGCATGCCAGCAAATATTCTACACAGCCCCAGCTCAAGACTTTTTCTCTACATTTACAGAGCACCAAGTCACACCTGCACAGACAGAAAATGCCTATATATTGACAGAAATAAAACCTTCTCTTCAAATAAAATTCCTGATGAGCCCCAGATCACCATTTAAGGGACCCTGTCGGGCTGGAGAGATGGCTCAGAGGTTAAGAGCACTGGCTGCTCTTCCAGAGTTCCTGAGTTCAATTCCTAGCAACCACATGGTGGCTCATAACCATCTATGATGATATCTGGTGCCCTCTTCAGTACACTGTATACATAGTAAATAAATCTTAAAAAAAAGTAAGAAAGAAAATGGCCCCAAAGGGAGTGGCACTATAAGGCGGTATGGCCTTGTTGGAAGAAGTGTGTCACTGTGGAGGTAGGCTCTGAGGTCTCAAAGTGTGTCTCACACCCAGTATCTCAGCTCACTTCCTAATTTGCATGTCTGTCTACCTGCTGTCATGCTCCCACCATGATGATAATGGAGTGAGCCTTTAAAAATGTAAGCGAGCCCCAACTAAATGTTTTCCTCATAAGAGTTGCCATGGTCATGGTGTCTCTTCACAGCAACAGAAACCCTAAGACGGAGGGGTCTGTGATTACATTAGGACAATCTGGGACTCTCTCAGTATCACTGAGAGGGGCCCCAACTCATACCCATGCCTTGGGGCAATGTTGTGGGTCATGATGTCCTATGGTCCCACAGAACCTGAGCTCAACAGGAGTGTCTTCATGACACCCTGTGGTCCCTGGAGCCTAGGCTCACACAGGAGTGTCTTCATGACACCCTGTGGTCCTCCAGATGCTGAGTTCACACAGGAGTGTCTTCATGACACCCTGTAGTCCCCGGAGCCTGAGTTCACACAGGAGTGTCTTCATCACCCTGTGGTCCCTGGAGCCTGAGTTCACACAGGAGTGTCTTCATGACACCCTGTGGTCCCCGGAGCCTGAGTTCACACAGAAGCAACTGTCAGTGGTCCGGTACTGACCTTTCCCAACCCTTTACTGCCAAGTTGTTCTTCCTATAAAAAGTTAATGGGGCAGGACGTGGTGGCTCATTGCCACTTGAGAGGCAGAGGCAGGCAGATCTCTGTGAGTTCAGGGTCAGCTTGGTCTACAGAGCTAGTTCCAGGACAGCCATCACTACATAGTCAAACTGCCTCAAAACAAAAGTTAATGGGGTCACACAACAAACAGCTTATTTTTCCTGAGACTAGTCCCACTATGTAGCCCTGGCTATCCTGGAATTCACTATGTAGATCAGGCTGACTTCACCTCTACCTCCTCTGCCTCTACCTCCCAAGTGCTGGGATTACAGGTGTGCAGTACCACACCCAGATGATCTGGTCTTTCATGTAATCCAGGCTGGCATTGAATTTGTGACAATACTTCTGCCTCTGCCTCCTTGTGACAGGATTCTAGGTGTACATCATTCTGCCTGGCATTTGAGAGTCTGGATATGGAGCCCAGGCTGGCCTTGAAGTGGAGGTCTTCCTGCCTCTGTTTCCACATATGCCTGGCCTTCATGGTCGTCTGGCACATGTCTTCGAATGGACACTATAAATTTGCAAAGGTCTGGCTACACTGCAGACAATGATGGAGGAGGAAGTGTGCCTTGAGACTGGCCCACGAACCTGCAAGACACAGGCTCTGAGTTTCGACATGAGAATCACCAAGCAGGGGTGAGAAGGTGTTCATACGGAGCCCCAGGCTGGGGTAGGACTCAGTGCCTGCCTGGTGGGTGTGTGTGAGGCTCCATCTCCATCACCCAGGTGGATCTGACCTGTACCAGGGACTGAAGGTCCAATGGGACCTACTGCTGTGCCTCAGCACCTCCTGCTGCTGCTTGCGGTTCTGACCAACACCACTCCCTATCACCACCCGAGCTGGGAATGCCCCACACGGTCAACGGAAGACAGCCAGGGAGACAAAAGGAGAAGGCTGTCACTGGGTCAGGCTTCAGTGAAGAGGACTCACTGGGGAGGCAGATGGCCTGGGCCCTGAGAACTGACTCAGTCCCCGCTGCCTCATTGGCTGGGCTGAAAAGGGAGCTCCACACCCACCCAATCCAGCCGACCCTGGCTCAGAGTGCCCACGCTCTGCAGCAAGGAGACAAGCCACAGCTCTGCCGCAGTGGGAACTTGACCTCCCAGAACCACTGAGGGCCGCCTGCTGCTCACAGGCCTCTCATCTCCCCTCACAGCTGCTCTTTAAGGACAGGTTCCCGCTGTAGCCCAGGTTAACCTCAAACCTGCAGCCTTCCTGCCTCAGCCCCTGAGACCTGGGGTCACACGCACACGCTGCCACATCAGGCCTCCCCGCCTCCCAGTGTGCTGAGAAGTCTCACCCCTCTCCCAGCAGTATCCATACACACACACAAGAGCTTACAGGTGCCTCGGAAACCCGGCTTTCCTTGCTCATGCCAAGCCTCAGCCATCATAGGCTCTAAGTCACAAACCAGTACAGGAGGGGCTGGTCCAGCAGTAGCCTGGACGCCCAGCATATCTGAGGATGCCTCTGGACAGTCATCCTGGCTACCCCACTTCTGAATAGCTGTCCCTGGGAACAGCTCTAATATCAAGGACCTCTAACTCCAAGTGCTCAGCCTATACCAGGTTCTTCTCAGCAGTCAGCTGGTGCTACTACCCTCCTTATAAACAGGATGGCAGGCCCACCAAGGCTCAAGATTTGCCTAGCTGGTACCACCTCGGGCAGCTTCCTTACAGAACCCCAAGTAAGCACATCTGGGCTCAGCAAAGCTCTCACTCAGCCCTCACTGGTGATCTAGGGAGTCACTACACTGCCGGGCACATCCTCAGCTCCCAAAGGCCTCCTGCCTTATCCTCTGCCCCTTCTTTTTACTCTGTATCCACCCATCTCTTTGGCCAAAAATAAGATCCACACTGCACTCAGGACCCAAGTGCCCTGCACTGGGTAGACAGGCTCAGGGTCCTCACAGCACCATGCTGCTCCTATAAAAGCCCTCAGGGAAACTGAACTGTGGAGCTCAATGAAAAGTCCAGGAGCAAACTCCCAGCAGACATACCTGCTTCCCGGTACTGGCCAAACACCAAGTCTGTAAGCTCCAGGGCGGCGGCACTGCCCACATGGGTCCCTTCCTCACCATAGTTGGTCATGTAGAAGGAGATCCGGCCCTGGGGGTGAAGGGGCCAGAGGCCCAGGTTTGGTTAGGGTAGTCCTTGACAGAGAACCCTACCTGACTCTTTTGGTTTTGGTTTTGGTTTTGAGACAGGGTCTCTCCATAGCCCTGTCCAGCCTGAACTCACAATGGAGACCAAACTAGCCTTGAACTGATAGAGATCTGCCTGCCTCTGTTGCCAGGGTGCCGGAATTAAAGGAGTACACCACCACACCCAGCGCCCTGCCTAGTCTGTAGTGATCGGCCTTCACTGTAGCCATCGCTGTGCTGGGCTGGACCAGTGAGTGCACAGTGAGACCTGAGTGACAAGCCCAAAGGCATAGCCAGACCTGGAGAGAAGCTGGTGCCCTGGGCAAAGGCAGGCTGGGTAGAAGGTCTGGAAAGAAGAACAAAGAGAGACATGAGGACAGAGGGCCATGCCATGAAGGGAGGAGAGCCACGCTGCAGTCCAGGAATCTCCCAGGGAGCTCTGCGGAGAAGAGGTAGAGAGAGGCAGGGGTGTGGCAAGCCAGGAGAGGGGCCGGTGGCCTGTGTGGGAGGTGAAGAGACAGTGGTATTGAGAGCAGCCCTCCCCCAGTCCAGCCACCTCATTCTCTCTATCATGGACTGGAAAAGACACCAGGGTTCCCAGACTCCCTTGCCAGCCAGAGGTGGTCAGTCAGGGACAGTTTAAAGCCAAAGCTTGAATGGAATCTGCTTTCCGGAATAAGGCAGATTACTGCTGGCACCACTACCCCCAGCTTCTTCCCGCCTTGCTCAGAGCCACAATGCCTGGACCTGGAGCAGTCGTCCTGTGAGCCCAGGGCAACGGGCACTGCACAAACAGAACAAACCATTCTGAGGGCCAGGGGTGGGTTTCCAACCATGCTGTGGAGCTGCTGTGAGACTGGAGTGCCAGGTAGGTGAGAATCATGGCTGGCAGTGCCCAACACTGAGAAATGGGGTAAAAGAGGAAAGGACGTAGATCAAGTTCAGACAGGCTGTCTGCTGTGGGGTATAAGCAGAGATGATGCCAACTAGTTTAGGGTGCCAAAATGGAAGTCTGGCTGCAGAGCTGGGGACCCCCTGATGTGTGATGAAATTGAGATCACCCAGCATTGTGGAAGAGCTCTTCCTGATCGGCCCCCAGGCCCCCCACCCCTGTGGAGCGCAGCATTGCTCCTGGAACTGGGCTTTGCAGCTGCTTGGGTGAGTGATGAAGAAGGGCTGTTCTCGAAGTGGGAGCCAATTAAAAGTTAACTGACTTTCTGGTGCCAAGTGGGTGGGCGGGAACAGGACAGAGAGCCTGCAGGGCTGTCAAGTTCAGCATGTGGAGAAGCCTGAGATGCACCCCCACCTTGGGCTAGTAGCAGAACCTGTCCACCCGGAGTCCTCTCCCCTCCATATTCCCACCTCCCACTCCAGCACAGGCAGGAGCTACCCAGATGAAAGGGCTGCTGCCAATCTCCCTGGCAAGCAGGAGGGCTAATGGACCGTGTGTACATGTTCTTCAGGGGGATGCCCAAGGAAGCTCTATGAAGGCAGGAGTGAGGAGAGGAGGGGATGGACCGTGTTCAGCCTCCTGCCTTCCTTCTCCTTGCTACCTGGACTGAGAGAATCCTAAGGAGGCCATGAAAAAAGAGGCCAAGGCTGCAGACAGCAGAGCTGTGGAAGGAGCAGGAAGACAGGTCAATGCAATGACATTCAGCAGCCACCTGGTCAGTTACGGGTCCCCATCCCTCGCTGCTTCTCCATCCACGAGGACAAACTGCTTCTGATTTTGTTTCTTGAGCTTTGCTTTGGAGTAGGGAGTTCTGTCCTTGTGCTCAGCACAGTCCCCTAACACGGCTGTACTGAGGGCCTTGGGTAAGCTCCTTCCGTCCTCCCTAGCCCAACACAAACACTGCAGGTTACAACAGCAGCTCACTGATTTATTGGGTGGAGGTGGGAGGGCAGCTCTGACACAGTGTCTCCCTTTGTAGTTTAGGCCGACCTGGAATTCACGGCTATTCTACTGCCTCAGCCTCCAAGTACTGGGATTATAGGCATGTATCAATCACCAGGCCTGGCTTTTTTTTTTTTCTTTTTTTTTTTTTATGTGAACTGGTGTTTTGCCTGCATGTAAAGGTGTCAGATCTTGGAATTACAGACAGTTGTTAGCTGCCATGTGGCTGCTGGGAATCGAACTCATGTCCTCTGGAAGAACAGTCAGTGTTCTTAACCTCTGAGCCATCTCTCCAGCCCCATGCCTGGCTTTTTAAGTGTTTTATTTATTTATTTGTAGAACTAGAGACAGAAGCCAGAGCAAGTCAAGAACTCTAGTTCTGAGCTCTGTACGCAGCTAACACATGATGTGGAGCCCAGGACAAAGACAAGAAAAATGCCCTGCCTCGAGTCTGACTTTTCTCTGCTGTGTGCATGGCAGGTATTTTTAGTGTCCCTTCCCACATTCTTTCAGTGCCCCAGGAAAACTCCGTGGAACTTTCAGGACACCACTGAAAGTCCTCCTATCACTCCCTCCTTGGTGCCTTCCTTGTATACAGGCACAGGTGACCTGGGGCGACCCCTCCCTGCCCCAGCCTGCCCCACATACCTGCCGCTGGGACTCATAAAGAATGCGGTCCATGGTGTTGAGCAGGGTCATGCTCCTGTATAACTTCAGTACCTCCTCCTGGGGCAGCTGCAGGCAGAGGCAGATAGATGGGAAAAGCTGGGACCAGAGGAGTCAGGCAAGGGACCTGGGCATGGGGGTCGGGACAGGGAAAAGCCTCACGTGGGGGTCTTCACTGGGGTTGATGATCTGGCCCTGGCGGTCCATGACACGATAGATGGGGATGCCGGAGATGACATTGGGCTGGATGAACTCGAGCTTGTCTACAAACTCTGCTGAGGCTCCTGGGAACTGCGGCTTCTCGTCCAGGGATGGGAACTGCTGCTGCTGCTGCCTGCTGGGGTGCTGGGAAGAGAAGCACAAAGTACCTCAGTCAGCGGCAGCTGCCTCAGCCCTCCCTAATAGCTGACATTGTAGTGGGTAGGGAGCCCCGGTGAGCCTCAAACTTGCTTCTTTCTGAGGCTACCTTTGAAATCCTAGTCCTTCTGCCTCCAGAGAATGCTGTGATTACATATGTGTAACTCTACACCCAGTTTCTGTAGTTTGTTTTTGTTTTGAGACAGAATTTCAGTGTAGCCCTGGCTGTCCTAGATCCACTCTATAGACCAGGCTGGCCTGAACTCAGAGATCTACCTGCCTCTACCTCCCAAGTGCTGGGATTAAAGGTGTGCACCACCACTCCTGGCAGGGATTGCTTTTTAAAGACAGATTCTTGTTATGTAGCCCAGGCCCAAATTTTGATGTGTGTATATATGGGGGGTGGAGGGGTTCTGTGTATGGGGGGTTATTTGAGACAAGATTTTCCTTTGTAGCTCAAACTAACCTTGAACTCATGGTCTTCCTGTCTCAACCTTCCAAATACTGGCAATATAGACATGTTCCACAATACCTGTCATTCTTTTTAACAATGTGGTGTTTCAGCTGGGTGGTGGTGGCAGCTACCTTTAATTCAGCACTGCGAGGCAGAGGCAGGTGGATCTCTGCATTCAACAGCAGCCTGGTCTACAAAGTGAGTTCCAGGACAGCCAGGGCTACAGGAAGAAACTGTCTCAAAAACCAAAGTAAATAAGTAAATAACATAAAAAAGAAAGGTGTGTTTATCTAATGTCCCAGAGGGCATCTGGAAGTCTTTTAAGGCAGGCTCCTGCTATGTAGCCCAGGCTGGCCCACCCTCATGATCCCCTTGCTTCTGTAGGTGATCCCTGTGACACATCCTGTAACAGCTCTCCTTCCTCTCTCTCCTGGCCAAGGGCATCACACACGTCAGCGCCCTCTCCCTGCCAGGGAGGCTCCTGCACTGAAGCCAGACTGATCCAGTCAACAAGTATTTGGGCACCTGCCTCACGCCCAGCCCTGTGCTGGGCTTTAGGAACAGCACTTACAAGGGGAAGGCATGACAAACAGGCAGGAAGGGGGTGATTCTTGTCACCCCACAGCCAAAAGAACAAAAGCAGAGCTTCTCTGAGAAGGTGACATAAAAACTGAGTTCCAGGGCTGCAGAGATGGCTCAGTGGTTAAGAGCACTGACTGTTCTTCCAGAGGACCCGGGTTCGATTCCCAGCACCCACATGGTGGCTCACAACCATCTATGATGACATCTGGCGCCCTCTTCTGTATATTGTAAACATAATAAATAAATAAATAAATAAATATTAAAAAAAAAAAAAGTTCCAAGGTGGCGGCTCACTCCTTTAATCTCAGAACTTGGGAGCAGAGGTAGGTGAATCTCTGGGTTGAGACCAGCCTGGTCTACAGAGCAAGCAAGTTCCAAGACAGTTACACAGAGAAACCCGTCTCAAAAAAACAAACAGACAAACAAAAAACCCAAGTCCTATAGAGTACTGAGATGCCAAGGAGAGAGTGCTGCAGGCCCAGGGGAACAACACACAAGACCCAGAAAAGAAGGGCTGGCACATGTTCTCTGTGGAAACCTGAGATGGGCTCAGAATAGCCAGAGGGCCTGTTGGCACGTCACACCTCTCAGATCATGAAACTGCATAAGCTTCTCTCCATGAAGATCTGGTTTCCAGAAGTTTCTCTCTGCTCCTGTGTGCTCTACCTTTTATACACAAACTGTGAAAGCAGGCACAGCAGCCTGCACTTGTAATCACGGGATGAAAGAAGCTAGCAGGAAGATGCTGAGTTCCAGGACAGCCTTGGGACACAGAAAACCCCATCTCAGACACAAAGGAAAACGCTAGGTAAGACCATGCACACTCATAACCCCTGTACGGGGACAGCGATGAGAGAAGAAGATGCCCCAAGTTCAAGGCCAGTTAAAGCTACAATGTGAGATCACTTTTGAAAAATAATCAAGTTGGACTTGGTAACTCAGCTTCAAATTCAAACACCTGGGAAGTGAGGACAGAAAAGCCAAGAGTTCAAAACCACCTTTGGCTACACAGCAAGTTCAAGACTTGCCTGGGCAGCATGAGACCCTGTCTCAAAAAATAAAAAATAAGACTAGAGGTACAGTACCTGTCTAGCGCACATGAAGCCCTCGTTTCATTTACAGTGACAGTGCAGACTGGGAGGTGGAGGTGGGGGTGGGATACCCCGTTAGACTGGGAGGTGGGGGTGGGAATACCACCCGTTTGGGGCCAGCCTGAGCTACAGAAGAGTCTTGTTTCAAAAGAGAACAGAAACAAACAGTAATTCAAACAGCTGGACTGCACATTAAAGTTACATGGGAAGGAGCAAACCTTCCTGTCTTTCCCAAGCTACCCTAGTGCCAAGTTCCATAAAACACTGAGCACAACAGAAGTCAGATACAGACTTCTCCACTAACACAGCAGCTTCGGCTGTCTGTCTTCAGACTTTCAGGGGCCACTCTCCTTGAAGGAGGTAAGATGTGAACAGACCATTCCAGCAGAGACCTCCGGGGGGGGGGGGGGGGGCCAGGAGACACACTGAGTGACAGAGGCCCACTCATCTGGGCCCACATATCTTCCCACACTATCATTCCCTTACTGAAAACCCATAGAAATGACTGGACCTTAGGGCAAGGGGGAAGATGGCCGAAGGAAGAGATAGACTGTCGCCTTCCAACAATGCTAGCCTGTTGCTAACTAACCCACAGCCGTTAACAGACCCTCAGGAGGCAGGCTACCATCAGAAAAGGCATGGCTGGCAAAGCCATCCATGAGCCCAATGCTCAGGAAGTGACTAATCAGTAGGGTACCAGGCTGAGTGTCACTTCCTTGGGGCATCAGTGAAGATTACATGCCACTGCTAGGAAGAAGGTGAGCTAACAGGCTTAGGGAGGTCAAACAGCCTGTGCCAACCCACAAGTCTAAAAACACGCGTCACAAGTGGGCTTCCAACCTGGCTGGGCTGTGATTCCGACCCTAGGGCCTCGAGCCCGGACTGCCACAGCATGTCCAGGTCCCACATATCTGCGTCTTTTCTCCCCACAGTGGCCAGGCTTCCTCTCAGGTCAGCAGTTGTGGCCTCAGTGGGTTCCCCACAAGCCCCATCTCACATGCGTCCTCTCCCTTCTTTGAACCGTGGTGGCCAAGGTGCTGAGGTTCCACAGGCAGCGCAGCAAGCTTCCTGTGCATGATTATGGACATTTGTGGCTGTGAGGAAATTATCACTCCCAATGGCAGGGCAGGTTCAGGCTGGCAGATCAAGAGAGGAGGAAGTGAGCAGTCTCTCGTTGCCCTGAGCTCCTAGCACAGCAGGACCTTGACACCTACCTGGAAGGTTCCTTTGTTCTCAGTCTGTCTCTGTCTGTCTGTCTGCCCTTCTGTCTGTCTCTGTCTCTGTCTGTCTCTCTCTCTCTCTCTCTCTCTCTCTCTCTCTCTCTCTCTCTCTCTCTCTCGCCACAAGGCAAGGGAGGTGTCTACATTGGCTTCTATAACAAGCACTTTATAGTAATTACCCAACACGTGGGTGAATGAGCGGCTGGTTGAGTTCAGTGGCTCTGGAGTCTGACGGGTCTGGGCCCCGCTTTCTGAGCTCACAATGTGGCTCTCTGCTAACACTTGAAATTTTCTCACATCTGAAAAGCTGCAGAGGGAAGGCTGTGTGCAAAGTTCCTAGGGTGATTTGCACAGGCGTTCAGGCCGGCCTAGGCATAGCGCATAAAGAGGTGGAGGGAAAAGACCAGCCTGCCTTACACACAAAGAGCTTGTCCCAAAAACAAAGATTGGCATGGCAGAGCATACCTAGAATCTGAGTATTCTCAAGTCTAACATAGGAGGATCATGAGTTCAAAGCTAGCCTAGACCACATAACAAGACACTATCTCAAGGAAAAAAAAAATGCTTTTCATTCAAAAGCAAACAAACAAAAACCCCAGGCCTTCAAATGCAGTTCTGGCTGAGTAATTATTCAGCATGTACAAACCCCTAGATGTGATCCCTAGCACCACAGCAAGCTATGGGCCCACAGAAGAACAGAGACTCCAAGCCCAGTATGGTTGCACAGGCATGTCAGGCGAAGCGTCAGGAGAGGAAGGCCAGCCTGGACTATGTATACTGGACATCAGAGAAGAAATCTACGCGGGCAAGTGGGGGACGGACACGGACCTACGCCTGCTCCCAGGCATGTAGAGGTGGTGCCTTGCCTTTAATCTCCTAACTCCAGAGACAGAGATCTTTCTGTGTTTCTGTGAGTTCAAGGCTGACTACCAAATAGAGTAGCTCAGGCCTTTAACCGTAACCTGAAGGTGAAACAACTGGGTGAAAAAGGTATTTAAGGCAGAGTAGGAAGACAGCAGCAATTAGAAGTGACCTAAGTGAGGCTGAGGAAGCTGGAAGATAGCTGGGTGAGATTTGACTGTGGGGTTTCTCTCTTTGATATTTCAGCCTTTCCCCGATATCTGGCTCTGAGTTTCTTTTAATACAACCAGAATTGATGCAACACTCTGGGATACTGGAGGCCAAGATGAATAAAGCAGGTCAGTAAGCTTTATTACTATGGGGCTGGAGCAATGGCTCAGACGTTAAGAGCATCTGCTGCCTTTCCAGAGGATTTGATTCCTGGCACCCACTCAGCTGATTCACATTGCCTGGAACTCCAGCTTCAGAGGATTCCGCACCCTCTTCTAGTCTTCATAGCCATTCACACAAATGGATGTATACACACACACACACACACACACACACACACACACACACACACAAACTCTTAAAAAAGACAAAAAAAATGGTGGTGGTGCACAACATTAATGCTAGCACTCAGGAGGCAGAGGCAGGCTGATCTCTGAGTTTGAGGCCAGCCTGGTCTACAGAGTGAGTTCCAGGACAGCCAGGGCTACACAGAGAAATCCTGTCTGGGAAAACCAAAACTAAACAAACAGAAAAAGAGCCAAATATGAACCCAAGAGCCATATAAAAAGCTTTATTCTGGGGCTGGAGAGATGGCTCAGCGGTTAAGAGCACTGACAGTTCTTCCAGAGGACCCGGGTTCAATTCCCAGCACCCACATGGCAGCTCATAACTGTCTGTAGTTCCAGTTCCAGGCAAACACCAAGGCAAATAAAATAAATAAATAAAGTTTAAAAAAAATTTAAAAAAAAAAAGCTTTATTCCATGTTCACTGAACCCCACAACCTCCTGGTGAGGCACCTTCATCAAACTAAGTGGTATTTGAGGTTCATGGGGCTAAGGCACTTGTCCAAAGCCACACAGTTCACAGCTGGCATGTGCAGGCTGCCTGACTAAAGAAAGGGGGGGGAGGTTTAAGACCATGTGTCTCATTTGGGTGGACCTGCTAACTTTACATTCTCTCTGTGGAAAACAGCCAAAAACATCCACACCCACTGAGCCTTGAGCCCTGAGGCTCACACAGCAGAGAGCTACATGGTCGTCCCTCTAGGGTAGCCTCAGATTGGAGAGCAATCAGGCCCTCTGGGCCTCAGGGACCCAATGCTTTCAACTGTAGCCCAGCCCTTCGGTGCTGCAGGTGTAAAGCCCAAGAGGGCACTTCACTCTTTCCCTGAACCAGTCAACATCAAACTGTTACTGTCCCTGGAGAAGAGTAGCAGCCGTCATTTCTAAAGTCCTGACCTACTCCGTGCTGGGAATACAGCTTACTGCCCCCTGAAGCACCTCTCTCTTGGGGCTGGTGAGATGGCCCAGAAGTTAAAAGCTCTAGCTACCCTTCCAGAGGACTTAAATTCCGTGTCCAGCACCCACAAGCAGCTTGCAAATCACCTGCAACTCCAGCTCCAGAGGGATCTGACACCTCTCTTTAGAGAGAGAGAAAGGCAGGTATGCTGCACACCTGTAACCCTCATACTCAGGAAGCTGGTGAGAAGGGAGGCCTGAACAGCAAAAGACCCCGGGGGAAATAACCAACCCACAGCCCTGAGCTGGATGAGGAGACCCACACTTGTAATCCCAGCACTTGGAGGAGAAGGTAGAAGGGTCATGGTTCATATTGACCCTTGGCTATGTGAAATCCTGTCTCAAAACCAAAACAAAACATCCCTCTTTGGCCCTTGCCAGCATGCTCCCAGGGAAGTATCACCCTGGTTTTAACAATAGAAACTTAAAGTGTATAGTCCCTAACTGCCCTGAGGAACTGGAAGACCAAACAGCCAAAACAAGCTGAAAGACCCTGATGGTGACCAGCAGTTGGTTACCTCCTCCTCCTCCTCCCCTAGTCCCTAAAGTAAGAGCTACTCTGAACACATCATCTGACCCTTTGTTCCTTAGATCTGATTTCTCCAGCCTCCCACTGTCCACCAAACAAAGCTGCTCATGGGACAATACCCTCCCTCTCTATCCTGGGCCAGAGATCTGGTATCTGGTAAAGGCACTTGCCATCAACCCTGATGGACTGGGACCCTGAAGTTGTCCTCTGGTCTCTAGTGATATGCACATGCCAGCTCCCTCTCAAAAATTCAGTTTCTTGTTGGGTCAACTGTAGTGATGTATTATGTATCAAATATAGCTTGCTGAAGATCAGAGGACAGAGTCAGGCACAGAGTTAGCCACAGAGATCAGGGAGTGGTGATAATACATGCCTTTAATCCTAGCACTTGGGAGGCAGAGATCGATCTGGATTTCTGTGAGTTCAAGGCCAGTCTAGACTACATGAGATTAATCCAGTTCAATGTAAAATATTTAAAAGTAAGCCAGGGGGCTGGAGAGATGGCTCAGCGGTTAAGAGCACCCTCTGCTCTTCCAGAGGACCTGGGTTCGTTTCCCAGCACCCACATGGCAGCTAACAACTGTCTGTAGTTCCAGTTCCAGGCAAAACACCAAGGCAAATAAATAAATAAATAAAGTTTTAGAAAAAAAAAAAAGTAAGCCAGGCAGTGATGGCACCGGCCTTTAGTTACAGTACTGAAGAGGCAGGTGGATCTCTGTGAGTTCGAGGCCAACCTGGTGGTCTACAGAGCAAATGCCAGGACAGCTATAGCTACAGAGAAATACTATCTCAAAAAAAAAATCCATATATATATATATATACACATACATACATACATACATACATACATACATATATTTCCCCTTTCCTTTTCAGAGTAGTTAATTCAAATTGTCGGAAGAGCATGAGACTCTTAATCTCAGTGTTATGGTTCGAACCCCACACTGAATGCCATATGTTGCACAAATCCTAACTGTCTTATAATAAAAGCCCAGAGCCAGATATTGGGGTAAAGCTGAAAGGTCAGAGATGAGGAACAAGCCACAGCCTCTTCTCACCCAGCCAGTTCCTCAGGCTGAAAGGCATAGATCCTATCTCCAGGACTCTTCAAACTGCATAGGGAAGCAGAGCAAAATGCAGGTCGAAAGGAAAGGGCCAAACTCCTGTCTCCTCCTGCCTTATTTATATTCCTTTCTCTGCCCAGCCATATCACTTCCTGTCTCAACTTTCCTAGTGCTTAGATTAAAGGCCTGTGTGCTTCCCAAGTACTGGGAACAAAAGCATGGGATCCCAAGTGCTGGGATTAAAGGTGTGTGCCACCACCTCCTGGCTATTTCTCTCCTGGACTGGATCAATCTTCTATAGCCCAGAATGGCCCTAAACTCTGAGATCCAGAGGGATCTCTGCCTCTGTCAGCCAGTCCTAGGATTAAAGGTGTGAGCCACCACTGCTTGACCCCTATGACTAACTCTGCACGGTTCTGTCCCCTGATCTTCAGGCAATGTTTATCAGATACACAATTTATCACCACAGTCAACAATATTGTGTTAAAGGTATTTCAAAACAAAATATTTGAGTGTGGTGGTATACACATCTAATATCAGCTCTCAGGAGGGAGAGGTAGACAAGTCTCTGTGAATTTCAGGCCAGAATTTCAGTCTACATAGCAAGTTCAGGGCCAGCCACGGACTACATAGTGGAATGAAGTCTCAAAAACAAACCAATAAGTGGCCTGTATAAATGAAATGCAGGGGTGGAGGAGCATGTCTGAGCCCAGTTCTTCCTGTACTAACCCAGCCCAAGAGAAACAAGTATCTTGGACAGAGGCTGTTGGGAAAGGCAGGACGGGGCTAGGCTGAAAGTCTAAGTGCTGGAAAACTGGAACATGACTAAGCTTCCTCCCTTTCCTGGCCGCTGGGAGGGAATTAGGTTTTGGGATCCAGGGCTACATGTTCAGATTTTCTATCACTGAATCTCAGTTTCCTAATTTTTAATAGCAGGGTTATCAGCATTTTGTGTGCTAAAATTGTCAGTCACAGTGTTTCTTGATGAGAAAAATCTGGCCAGGTTTCTTCAGACATTGGCCACCCTCAAGGGTGTCCAACCATTTAACATTGCAACACAGTGCTGTTCTCTACAAAGTTTACACGGAGATCATAATAACAATAAAAAAATTCATCCAATGTTGAAAAAAAAGGAAATATCAATGAATATACTCACACTATTTTCTTTAAAAAAAAGTTTACACGGAGAACTTCATGACAACACACACACACCTCTAAATCTTATCATGTTTTAGCTAAGTTTGCAATTTCATATCTGGCTTTATTCACACCCATCCTTGGTTACATCTGGCTCCTAGGCCAAAAGTTAAACATGACAGGAGAAAATCAGTAAGAACTGTCTCCTCTGGGCTCCAATATCCACTGAGCATCACTTCACTGAAGCCAGGATCAGCTGCCTGAAGCAGAAACACTAACGAGGGTGAGCAGAGAGCTGGCTCTACCCACCCCCTTACTCCAGTGCCCGAGGAACTCTGCCCACCCCACAAGTGAAAGTTGAAAGAGAGTGGATTTATTTTTTAAGTTTTAAAAATAATTTATCTGTATTTTTTGTGCATTGGTGTTTCACCTGCATGTGTGTATGAGGGTGCTATCAAATCCACTGGAACAGGAGCCACAGACAGCTGTGAGCCACCATGTGGGTGTTAGGAACTAAACCCAGGTCCTCTGGAAGAGTAGCCAGTGCTCTCAACCACTGAGCCACCCCTCCAACCCCAAGTTTTAAACTTTTTAAATTACATTTTTATGTATCATGTGTGCACATGCAAGGAAGTGTGAGAATGACTAGTGGGGTCCTGGAGACAGACAGACAGACAACTCAAGTCACCAAGATTGATGGGAGCTGCCCTGACTCGGGAGACATTTTAATGCCTTAAGGGTGAAATGAATCTCGTTTTCTAACTTTCAGGGTCTTGCCAGTAACCCTGGCTGGTCTCAAGTTTGATGCGATCCTCCTGCCTCTGCTTCCTGAGTGCTGGAATTATAGGCATGCACCAGTGGGTACAATGTGGTGACTGAACTCACAGCTTACTGCCTGCAAGGCTGGCATCTTACCCACTGAGCCCGAGAGAGTAGATGGGTTTTTGGTTTTTGATTGTTTTGTGTGCGTGCCTGTTATGGTCACCATTACAGGCCTGGCTCCTCCAATGACAGCTGCCTCCCTCTTCTCCCTGAGCTGCAGACACTTCTATCACAGCAGCAGAGAGAAAAGGAAAATGCAAATCTAGGACAACGGCCTTCCACTCCCCCACCTCCATCTGGATAAAACTGCGCCTTTCCAGCCAGGGATGATGGCTCACGCCTGCAATCCCACCACTTGGGAAGCTGTGGCAGGAGGATTGCCATCACAGGCTACACTGAGTGAGCTCTAGACCATCCTGCTCCTGTACTAGGGTGAGAACATGACTCAAAAAATAAGTAAAACAAAATAATTATCTGTGTTCCCAAAACAAGCGTGTGATCCCTTCAGCAACAAGGTCTAACCATCTGGTCCCAAAGGCGACCAAGAGCAGCCAGAGCCTGACCAATAGCAATCACACCTGACCCGACTTCTTTTTTTTTTTTTTTTTTTAACTTTATTTACTTATTTATTTGCCTGGAACTGGAACTACAGACAGTTGTTAGCTGCCATGTGGGTGCTGGGAATCGAACCCGGGTCCTCTGGAAGAGCAGACGGTGCTCTTAACCGATGAGCCATCTTTCCAGCCCCCTGACCCGACTTCTGAGAGCAACAGTGTTTGCGAATGTGAAGTACTTCTGTTTAAATCTTCTTTTTAACAAACATACCTGTCAGTTTACAAACTAACAGGGCTTCATAAGGCCTCTTCCGACAGTCTTAGTTTTGGTCCACCCACCCCAGCCTCTCCCCTGCCCCACCTCCCTGTCCCTATCTGAACTTAAAGCCTTTGTGGCACACAGGTTCTACTGTCTCCGCTTGCTGTGGCTTGTCACTTGGTCCTGAAGTTGCTGCTTCTCCCACACGTCACTGCTGACCTTCGCCTGGCCTTTCACTTCCCTGGCTCTGGAACAGCACTGTCTGTTTGAGCCCCTGCCGCCACCACAAAGTGTCCCCATCTACCTTCATTTCGCCTGTATTCCAGTGTCCTCCTTCCTTAATACATCCCCTCCTCACTCCCTTTTAATTATCCTAGCTTCCATGTGTACTTCACATTACAACGTAAGAGACATGAGGCTAGACTCTTCACATAGAATGTGCACTGTTTGTCTTTTGTGGCCTTACGTGGTAAAATTGTTTCCAGCTCCATCCATTTCCCTGCAGATTTTTTTTCTTTTTTTGAGACAGGTTTCTCTGTAGCCCTGGCTGTCCTGGAACTTGCTTTGTAGACCAGGCTGGCCTCAAACTCAACAGAGATCTGCCTGCATCTGCCTCCAGGGTGCTGGGATTAAAGGCCTGTGCCACCATCACCTGGTGTGGTTTCAGTTTTCTTCACACTTGAGTAACAGGACACTGTGTGGGTGTGTGGGTGGGTGTCACATTTTCAGTATCTGACAGTTAATGATCACCTAAGTTGACCCCACACCCTAACTAGTATGAACAGAGCCTAGATAAACATGGATGTGCAACTGTCTCTATAGTAGACACAAAAGTCTCTGCATATATATATATATAGTGCCCAGGAGAACAGAGCTGAATCATATGGTAGACCTATTTATAGTTTTAAGAAGCCTCCAGCAGACTCATTTCCAGAGTGGCTGAACCACTCCAACGCTCCCACCAACAGAGGATAACGGTTCTTTCAAGATGCTAGAGGGTGCTGTGCAGGAAGCCTGGGGAGAATAGAAATCAATTTAGCCAGTCTGGAACCCAGTGTGCTACAATACCAACCGCCAAGGCAAGACGTGCCCACTGGTGCACATCTGAGGCAAGACTGTTTATGGGGTAACCAACTGCTCTCGACTAAACGGAAAGCCTGTTCCACATGAGGAGATCCATGCCTGGTACCATAACCACAGTCCAGACACGCGGCTAGGAAAGCCATAGGAACCAGAGAAGAACCTACTGATGTTGTTTTCCTAAAGCACCATGTTGTCAAATTGTCTTCTAAATATTAATGTTTATATCCATAGATTTGTGCTGCTCCCAACCTTGGCCGGAGAAGCTTCTTCTTGTGGTGGGTGGTGGTTAATGCAGAGACACATTACAGTCCAGAGTGCTGAGAGTGAGTGACTTTGAGTGCTCAGCTGTGAATGTGACCTTCATAACAACCCCCCTCCAAAGTCCAGGGAACACTGTGAAGGAGAGGAAAGAACGTAAGACCTGGAGGGGGGTGGCTGTGGAACTCCTGTCCTTGATACACAGCTATTGCACATGTAGTTCACAGCAGCTGTGGTTACTTACAAAAGATCTGGACACGATCCAGGCAGTTGAAAGTTCCAGCATCCCCAGATGAAGAGCTATTAGCAGTTGTAGGCTTCAGGGGAAGAAAGACTCATTTTTCTTAGGTCACTGGTAGATTTCCCCATACCCCAGTGCATAGTCTACACCCATTTATGTACCGAAACACTAACTGGACTCAATGGACTAGAAAATACACAGATAAGTGGATGCTTTTAGTCCCATTACTCAGGAGGCAAAGGCAGGCACACTCCTTTGAATTCAAGGCCATCCTGGTCTGCACAGTGAGTTCCAGGACAGCTAGAGCTAGGTAGATAGACTCTGTCTCAGAATTGAGGTGGGGGTGGGGGGTCGGGTCGGGAGATGGCTCAGAGGTTAAGAACACTGACTGTTCTTTCAGAGGTACTGAGTTCAATTCCCGGCAACCACATGGTGGCTGACAACCATCTGTAGTGGGATTGATTCCTTCTTTCTGGTGTATACATAATAAATAAATCTTAAAAAAAATTGGGGTGTTTTTGTGGTGTTTGTTCTATGGCTGGCAGCTGAGCAGAGGACATGGCCAAGCTGGGAAACTGCAACATGATTTTACTTTGAAGAGGAGCTTGCACCAGTAATTTGGTGTGGTGTGTAGTTTTTGCTGCTGCAGGGAGCTGAGCAAAGAACATGACTGAGCTGGGAAACCAGATCATGAATGCAGTGACTTATAATGATGTGCATGTCAACTTCACTTTGGAAGAATGGGTCTTGCTAAAGCCTTCCCAGAAGAATCTTTACAAAGATGTAATGCTGGAAACCTATGAAAACCTCACAACAATAGGATACCATTGGGAAGAACATAATTTTGATGAACATTGCCAAAATTCTAGAAGGCATAAAAGGTAAAAAAACTTTTGCCAGAGTGGACTAGAAACTCTAGTGTATTGAAGCAGAGAAGCAATGGACACCACTACTGTCAATTTTCCTTAAAGGAGTGGAGCAGAAACAACAACTTTTCACTATAGACTGCTAAATTTATGAAACAGTTACCCCATTATTGGAATGAAGCAGAATTGTAACAAATTGCCCTGGAGTTAAGTAGAAATATTCATCTGTTCTGAGAAAGACTGTTTCTGAGTGGAGCAAAAGAACATGGACAGTTATTAGTGCTGGTAATTACCCTCAGGAGAGTAGAGAAGAAATGTACAGCTATGCAAAAAAATTTAGCAAGAGTGGAATCAAACTGAGATATCATCAACCCACAACTATTTGCCTGCACCAAGCTGGCCTGCAACCCCGCTCTGATCTGAGCTGTATCAAGAGTTGCATATAGACCAATTTCTGCATCAGTGTTATCTGGACCAGAGACTAGGACTGGAGAGGGCTCTACAGTATTTAATGGGGCCCAGAATGGTATGTGTCAGCTGATCCAAAGGGAGTTTCAGACCAGTGTAATCAGCAGAGACTTTGATACTGCTGCCAAATTCATTGGTGCAGGTGCTGCAACAGTAGGAGTTGCTGGTTCTGGTGCTGGTATTGGAATAGTCTTTGGCAGCCTTATCATTGTTTATGCCAGAAACCCTTCACTGAAGCAGCAGCTATTCTCATATGCTACATTAGGATTTGCCTTGTCTGAAGCAACGGGTCTTTTTTGTTTGATGGTTGCTTTCTTGATCTTCTTTGCCATGTGAATAAAATTACTGCCTGAAATGTTGGCACTCATAGTAAAAAAAAAAAAAAAAAAATTGGGAGGATGACGCAAAATAGATAAATAGATGTAAAAGGACATGAAGTTGGGAGAGATATGAGGATCTTAAGTGGGAAATGGAAGTAGTGTAGAGAGTATAACCAAATTATATGGTATACATGTATGAAATTTTGAAAGAATAAATAAAATACTTTAAAAAAAAAACAATAAACTTTCAAGCTGAGCACAGGGGTACACACCTATAATCTAAGGATTTAAGGGCTGAGCCAGCAGGACCACCAGTCCAAGGCCAATCTGGAGTATATTACATAGAAGATGACCCTGTCTCCAAAAGAACAAAATCCACAGTTCTCATTTTGCACTAGCCATAATCCAAGTGTTGGATAGTCACATATGGCTGTGGCTACTGTACTGGACAGCACAAATAAGACATCCACACTGCCTGGGAAAGCTCTATGGGATAAAGTTGCTACTACTTAAGAAAGTAAAGGGGTGAGCACTCTGGGTGCTGAGGCAGGAGGGGCTAAAGTAGGAGACCCATGAGTAGGAGCCTGGACTAGAAAATTCTAGGTGAGCCAGACTATGTAGCAAGATTCAGTCTTCAAAAAAAAAAAAAAAAGTAGCAGGAGCTTTTAAAATCATAGAACTAGTGAAAGATAAACAAGTGGAGGTGGTACTGTGAGATATGATGAAAATGTACTACATGAAAAGAAATTTAGTTAAAAAATTGTGTTAAAAGCCAGAGCTGGGGGCTGGAGAAATGGCTCAGAGGTTAAAAGCACCAGCTACTCATCCAGAGGTACTGAATTCAATTCCCAATAACCACATGGTGGCTCACAACCAGCTATAATGAGATCTGGTGCCCTCTTCTGGCTTGCAGGCATACATGCAGCCAGAACACTATATACACAGTAAATATTTTTTTTAAAAAAGCCAAAGCTGGGTGTGGTGGTTAAGGCACATACCCTTAGCTCTGGCCTTGGAAGATAGAAGCAGGAAGATCTCTATGAGTCTGAGGCCATCCTGGTCTACAAAGCAAGTTCCACAGAAACCCTGTCTCAAAAAGACAAAACAAAATTGGAAGAGAATATAAATATAAATATTTATATTATCTATAAAGAGAATATAAAGCATGATGGCAAATACCTGAAATTCCACCAAATGAGAAGTAGAAACAGGAGAATCAGGTGTTCAAGATCCCTCCCCACCCCTCCCCAAAAAAGGAAGGAAGAAACAGGGGGTGGGGGGATGAAAGAAGGAGAGAAGAGAGAAGGGGTAGGGATATAGCTCATAGGTAGAGCCTTTGCCTAGTGTGTCCTGGGTTTGATTCCCAACACCAGATAAAACCAATCATGGTGATGAGCAATTCTAATCCTAACACTGAGATGGAGGCCGGAAGAGCCAAGGTTCAAGATCATCCTCAGCTATATAATGAGCTGGGAGGCCAGCCTGGGATGCATTAGACACTGTCTAAAAGGAAACAAGAGGTGGGGTAGAAAAATTTAAATATGCAAACCTCCTGCCAGAAGTAGAGGAACAACAGAAAACTGACCAAGCAGGAAAGCAGGTTTCATCAGCCACAGCGACCTTTCCAAGGGCACCTCACTTCTGCACACCACTCAGCCTACCTGCCCAGTCAATGAGTTCAGGGGACTAAAGTCAGCTGTGAAAGATCTGATTGGAGAAAAAAAAAAAGCCAAAGAGCACAGCACATAGCTCCCACTGACAACCTTCTCATACACCCACGCCTCACACCCAGATCACCCTGGTCATCTCTGCTTATCCACTTCTCTTCCTACCCAGAGCTTCTGCCTACAGAGTCCGTCATCTCTGCCCTATGAACTATATGAAGAGCAGACACAAGCTCATACAATAGTAAGATTCTTCATCAGGGCACTGCCAATCCAGGTCCCACCCTGAAGGTCATCCTTTCCTATCTCCCAGGTTTGAGTCCTCATTGCCCTTTTGTGGTGGGTCCGATTAGGAAGGCTTCCACAGGGGGCTGGAGAGATGGCTCAGTGGTTAAGAGCACCGTCTGCTCTTCCAAAGGACCCGGGTTCGATTCCCAGCACCCACCTGGCAGCTAACAACTGTCTGTAGTTCCAGTTCCAGGCAAACACCGAGGCAAATAAATAAATAAAGAAAGAAAAAAAAATTAAATAAATAAATAAATAAATAAAGTTTAAAAAAAAAAAATTTCTTGCACTGACGTTTGCCAGGGAGGGGATGGGGAGTTGCAGAGGAAAAAAATGACCAGATGTGTTGGGAGGGGGAAGAGACCTTGAATAAGGATATGCAGGGATGAAAAAAAAAAAATTCAGAGGGAAAGATGAACACAAAGAAAATATAGGTGTAGCTATCTTATTTGTATTTCTTCCCTTGATAAGCCATGCCTATCATTCTTATCCTCTGTATAGTTATTGTTTACTCTTCCACATTTTAAATTCTTTTTACTGTGTTTTTTTTTTTTGATAAATACAAAATAAAGAAGGAAGAAAAGAAGAAAAAAAAAAAAGGAAGGCTTCCACAAGCAGGTATTTCACAACAATCTTATGAATTGGCCACTATCAGCACTGTACAGAGAGGTGAAAGCAAGGTTTCACCTTCCGGTTTGCCCAAGGCTGCACAGCCAGAAAGAAGCAGAGCGGAGAAGTGAAATTACGTGGTGCAGCTCCAGAACCCAACCACTTACAGACCTGTTTCACTGGCAATTCACTTCAAAATCCTCTAACCAAGCATTACCAACAAGATCTATCTAGCTTTCCTTCCTTCCTCCTTCCTTCCTTCCTATCTTTATGTTTTGTTTTTCTTATGACAGAGTTTCTCTGTGTAGCCCTGGTTGTCCTGGAACTCACTCTGTAGACCAGGCTAGCCTCAAACTCACAGAGATCCTCTTGCCTCTGCCTCCCAAGTGCTGGGATTAAAGGCATGTACCACCATGGCCTGGCTGGTCTTTGGGTTTTTTGTTTGTTTGTTTTTTAAATACAGTCTCACTATGTAGCTCTCAATAACCTGGAACTCTACATAGACCAGCTGGCCTGGAGCTCACAGAGTTCCACCTGCCTTTGTCTCTTAAGTGCTGGGATCAAAAACATTGCCACACCAGGCTCTCGATTTCTTTATTCAATGTAATTTTTTTTTGAGACAGGGTCTCATGTAGCTCAGACTGACCTCAAATTCATCATTTTCCTGCCTCTACCTCCCAAATGCTGGAATTAGTCATGTGTCACCACACCCAGCGCATACAGGACTAGAAGTCAAATTCTGGATGTAGCACATGCTAGGCAAGCACTCTGTCACTAAGCTACACGACCAGACCCCAATATCATTTTTGAAAGTGAGACCCTGGCTCAAAAAAACAACGTGGACAAAGGTCCTGTCTGGATTTCTCACTCTCTATGTGTCCCTTCACGAAGTCAAACAAATACGTGGCCTCTTGTATACAATAGTCATGGCAAAAGTCCCCTGCCTTGATTTTTGATCAGAGGACAGAGGAACCAAACAAGTTTCTTGCTCAACTCGCTTTACAAACTGGAATTTAAATAAAGAAATATAAGACCCAGGGGGGCTGGAGAGATGGCTCAGTGGTTAAGAGCACTGACTGTTCTTCCAGAATTCAATTCCCAGCACTCACATGGTGGCTCACAGCTGTCTGTAACTCTAGCTTCGGTGCAAAACACCACTGTACATAAAATAAAAATAATAAATAAACCTTTTTAAAAAAGAAAGAAATATAGGACCCTATGAAAATCTGGTTCTATCCCATCTCATCCCCCGACTTGTCTCCCTCCACTGCCAGCCTTTTCTTTCTGAGTTGGCAGCCCGCAGTGATCCCACACACACATTTACGTCTCTATTTCCCGTGGGTGCCGGGTACTCACGAATCTAGCCAAGCCCCGAGCCCCAGGCCGCCGCAACAACAGGAAAACAGCCTGACCCAGGCCACGGCTCGGCCTCAAGATCCTGGCCATAGCCATCGCTACCGCCATCTTCACTAATAACCACGCCTCCTTTCTCACCGGATCGATAGAGGCTGCCCCATCAGATGCCTTATTTAAATGGCAGCGTAACTAGGCCAGAAAGCTACCTAACCTAAACCACCCTGACTCAACGACACATCAACAAGGTCGTATGATAATTACTATTATCTAAAATTGCTCCAGCTTCCTGCTTATAGATGTTCAAATATCAGGCAGTAAAAGGACAACTTGATTAGAGACTCTCAGGTTCAGGGGCCGGGGGCCTAGGGCAAGATGGGCCCATTCCAAGACCCGCCCCCTATCCTTCATTATCCAATGGCTTTGCCGAAATTAGGAGGTGGAGGTGGGCGGAGCCAGAATGTTAGTAAACGCTGAGCCACGTGCGAGGGCCAAGTCAGGCAAGTCTCCGCCTGGCGCGTGCGCAGTAGGACCGCGCGAGGCCGGGCGGAAGCTCTGGCTGGAGCTGCGGAGCACGCGCGTAGTCAGCGGCTATGGAGGTAGCAAAGCGTGCAGGAGCCAAGCTAAGTGCTGACACCGGAACAGAGTCCAGCCCCCGAAGTCCAGCCTGCAGCCTCCGACATTTTGCTTGTGAACAGAACCTGCTGTCCCGGCCGGATGGATCCGCTTCTTTTCTGCAAGGTAAGCCCCTAATCTGGTTAACTGCGCGCGCCATCCTCACCGAAGTGGAGTTTGTTTTTGAAGAGCGGTTACCGTGTCGTGTGCCCGAGTGAGCCTATCTGCTTGGAAAAAAAAAACAAAAAAAACTATTTTTAGATATTGGAGATCACAACAAAATATATATATATATATATATATATATATATATATATATATAGGTATTGGAGATACACAACTCTCCCGACTCGAAAAGAAATGATACAGCGTGGCAAATACCTCTCTTGGAAGTAATCAGGGGCACTACTACCCTAGTAAGAGTGACTATTCCAGAATAGGTGAAATTTAACCAAGGCAAATATTCCCCTTGACTTGATTTCCTCCCACACACTTCTTCTAGATCCATACATCACCTGTTGAGGCTAAGGGGTTCATTTACAAACATACCCTTTGAGACAGACTCAACACCACCAACTGATTAATTACTGTGGCAGGTGATTTATCCAAGTAAATGCTCTTCGAATTGAACGTGATACTCTCATCCTGAGCTGACAAGTATCTCCCCGTCTCCCATTTCATCATTTAAGTAAAAGTGCCTTTGCTTCGTTCACACATCTCGTCGGAGTAACTGAATGTAGAGAAAAAAAGAGAGATCTCGTGACTGATAGCCACATAGCCTTGTAGCCTTGTCTCTAATGTGGGTCATCCACCTTTGAAAGGTCATGGGACTGTGAGGAACGATCATAGTAGATTGGAAAGAGGGCAGCGAGTTGGTGTCAGCTCTGATGAGCTAGCTATGTTTGAGATGTAAGGGCTGACTGATTTAAGGCTAATTAAGTTAGAGATCACTGCTAATAGAGCAGTGTATTGTTGGGGTCAGAGAAAGAGAGCACAGAGTAGAGATAGTGTGCTTCAGAAGTTTTCCTGTGAGAGAATCAGGTAGATGGGGGGGGGGGATTATGAAAGGGGAAGAACTGGGGGCTGAAGAAATAGCTTCTTGGTGGTTGACGGCTGCTGCTCGACCAGAATTAGTTCCAGACACCCATGTCAGGAGGTTCTCAACCCTTTGAACTCTAGATTTAAGAGATCGGAGGCCTCTGGCCTCTGAAGGCACCTGCACTCAGGAGCTCACGCACCCCATACACAGGGGCGCCCCTTCCATGTTCGTAAACTCTAAATTCAGGTGGTCCTGGTGCAACTGGAACACCTTTAAGACTTTCAAAAAGTATGTTCCAAACACTTACGACCCCAAAGTCTATGTTGAGTTTATAGAAACCACAAAAACACCACCACCACCTGGGGAGGAGAGGGTAAACAAAGCAGAATGATAGGTATTTATGATAATGGCAAAATGAAACTCATTGCCTTGTATGTGTCTTCATTGGGATCCTGTGACTAAGATAAGGACCGTGATCATAATCAATAAAATATGCCCTTGCAGTTGAGATTCTGTCTTCTCAGATCTGTCTCGCTTGTACAGAGTTCACAAAACTAGCCAGCATGGTATCTTAACTTAAAAACAGAATTATTTTTTTAAAAAAAAGATGATAAATTCCTCTAATGCCAACACTTGGGAGGTAGAGGCTCAGTTCAAGGACAGGCTCACTCAGATACATAGCAAGTTCAAGATCAAGGCCAGCTTAGAGACTGTAAAGAGCCTGATCTCAACCTGTCACCTGCCTCTTCCCCCACTAGCCATCTTGTGTATTTTTGTTTGTTTTTGCTGTGGATTTTGCACCTGATTGGTAAATGCCATGCCCTAGAGCTATATCCCTAACCCCTTGGTTTTTAAATTATTATTTTATGGATCCCCCTTGGTGCCTTGAAAAGCTCAGAAGACTATGTTGGGTCCTCTGGAACCATAATAGTTACAGATATTTGTAAGTCATCCTCTGCAAGAGCAACAGGTGCCTTTAATTGCTGAACCATCTCTAGCCCCAACCTGTGATTCACTTACATTTATCAGTTTGGCGTTGTGCTGTAAAATGTATTGGTTATTGGGCATTATGGTCAGAAACCTGTGAAAACCACTGTTTGAGTGCAGTATCCTCCCTTTGTTTTTTTGTTTTTTGTTTTTAAACCTTATTTATTTACTTATTTATTTATTTATTTGCCTTGGTGTTTTGCCTAGAACTGGAACTACAGACAGTTGTTAGCTGCCATGTGGGTGCTGGGAATCGAACCCGGGTCCTCCAGGTCCTCTGGAAGAGCAGATGGTGCTCTTAACCACTGAGCCATCTCTCCAGCCCCCAGTATCCTCCCTTTGTAGATGGCCTCTCTGTAGCCCACAGAAGCCAAGCTTTTCGGTCTCCAGACCCATTCATATTCATTCTGAGAAAATGAGCAGAAAGTGAGACCCATTGCAACTATAGACCCCTTTTTGGTTTTTATTTGTTTGTTTGTTTTTACGCCTTTTAAAACATTTGTATTAGTACTATGTAATAATAGATTTCTGTTTGGTTTATGAGATGGTCTCATGCAGCTTAGTGTGGCTTCACACTCAGTATGGGGCAAAGGATGACCTTGAATTTCTGACCCTCCCGTCTCCACCTTCCAAATGCAGGGATATATGTGTATATGTGTATGCCTGTGTGAATGAAAAGCACGTGTCTTCGAGTGCCCATGCAGGTCAGAAGGACTGTCAATCCCTTAGCAGCTAAGTTACATGGTGGATTCTGGGAATTCTAGTCCTCTGGAAGAGCTGTATGCATTCTGACCTGCTGAGCCATCATCTCTCCAGCCCTAATAGTAGCTGAAGTCTGTAGTAGGCTGTGCACAGACTGGCCAGCATCCTGTATGTTTCAAGTGAAGTGTGTCTTTTTAAAACTGGTGTTTATTTTATCTTCTTGTGTGATGCTGAGAGACTCAGGGCTTCCTGCTTCTGTGAGGCGTTGTCATGTGATCTTCACGTAGTGATCCCCACTTAAAGAAAGCAGAGAAGAAAATTGGTAAAAGTGTCACCGTGTGGCAGAGGCTTCCACTTATGTCTTCCCAGGTGACACTTCTGTCCTAGCTGGAGTGTACGGGCCAGCGGAGGTGAAGGTCAGCAAAGAAATCTTCAACAAGGCCACACTTGAAGTGATCCTGAGGCCGAAGATCGGGCTGCCTGGTAAGTGGACTCAGCTGAACCTCTAAGGATCCAGTCTGTTAGGACCGCACCCGAATCCCTGCCGCTCACTGCATTCCGGTCTTCATTCTTCATTGCCCCGTTCACCTGCCTCTTTGCCTAGCTCTTTGTTTTTAATATTTGCTGCTGCACTGGGGATGGAATCCAGAGCTGATGCCTGCTAGACAGATGTTCTTTCAAGGAGCAACACCCCTGGGCTCTCACTGGTAGATTCTGCTGGGCTTAGCCTCTCAGGTCCTTACTGGTTGGCTCCAGGCAGTACTGAGCCATGCCACCAGCTCTTTACTTTCTGAGATGGAATCTCAAGTTGCCTAGACTGGTACTGAGCTCTCTGTAACCTAGGCTGCCATCAAATTTGTGATCCCCCTGCCTGAGCCTCTCAAGTCCTGAGATAGCAGACCAGCACTAGCCTACCCACCTCTTTTGAGCTATGTCTTTACTACTTCTTCCTTTCTTTCTTCCCTTCTCTGCCTTCATTTCTCCTTCCCACTAATTCATTTTTCTGTCCTTTTAACTCAACTTCCTGTTTACGGTAGGATGGGCCTGCTCTGGTGAGGTCTGTATGGCCAGGTAGCAGGTACATGGGTACTCCCGGGTATCCCTCCTTGGGTGGCTGGCTGGTGGACTGTTGGAAAGTTTCAGACCCTGCCATCCTTCTCCTGGGAGTGTGCACACCATCCCAGGCCAAGACTGATGGCCCCTTCCTGAAGTCTCCCTCCAGAGGCTTGATTCAGCAGTACAGACGATGGGGTGGAAGAAAAGAGACTGACAGCTTCCTGTCTCCCCAGGTGTGGCTGAGAAGAGCCGGGAGCGACTGATCAGGAACACATGCGAAGCCGTGGTTCTGGGGGCGCTGCACCCCCGCACCTCTATCACAGTGGTGCTGCAGGTGGTGAGCGATGCTGGCTCTGTATCCTTCCCTCATATCACTTCCTTTCTGGTGACCCTTAATGCACCGTCAGCCATGCAAGGATATAAAAGAAGGCGGGGCCAGCAAGATGGTTCAGTGAGTTAAAGGTGCATGCTGCCAGGCCTCACCACCTGAGTTCAGTCCCCAAGACTCGTGGTAGAAAGAGAAAACCAGTCCCCTCAAGCTGTCCTCTGCCTACCACATACGTGAGCACCACAGCACACACCTGCTCATGGACACACACATCGAAGTTAAAAGTTAGCTAGCAGAGTTCACTGTGTGCTCACCACTTGGGCTCTGTTCAGTGTTGTTGTTTGGGTCTCACAGGACTTGTTTGGGGTAGCATTGTGATTTGGGCTCAGGCTTTCTGGTTCAAAAGACCAAGGACACCAGCATGTCTGTGTCTCATGTTGCCATGTTTGAGTGAGGAGGCCAAAGCTCAAAGAGGAGTGAGTGGTATCTTGCCTGAGGAAACAGGATGGTAGCAGCCAGAAAGCCACAGAGGTGGGACTCAGGCCCAGAGCCTGAGCCAGTGACTTCTCTGTACCTTGGTGTGCGTTGCTGGCTCTTTACTAGGGGAGCACCAAGCAGACAGAATGGTCATGTGCTCCATTATCGAGCACAGTAGCTGCCCACTAGATTTCCAGGTGGCGGGCTTGGCTTTGCCAGTGTCTTCTCTATGTGACTGGGAGATCCCTCTGTCTGACCATCACTAAAGATACTTCGTACATCCTTTAGTGTATCTATTCCATAGCATCATCCCATTTGATACAGGGAAACTAGGACTTAGAGAAAATCAATTGGCCTCAAAGCTGGAGAGAGGTGATTATGCCCAGTGTGGAGCAGCAGCAGCCACTTATCCATCCTGCCATGCTGCTGCTCTGTGATCGATTAGTGATGTCTGCCTCGGTCAACAGCAGGCGGAGGGAAGTGTAACTCCGTTCCACTAGCCAGTTCCACAGAAAATATCCTTCTTAACGGCTCTGTGATGTTCAGCTCTTGGCCTGTTGCCTGAATGCCGCCTGCATGGCATTGGTGGATGCAGGTGTGCCCATGCGGGCTCTCTTCTGTGGGGTCAGCTGTGCCCTGGACTCTGATGGCAATCTTGTTCTGGACCCCACGACCAAGCAAGAAAAGGTAGGCATGGAAAATTAATGGTGGAGGGTTGCAGCCCTGTGGCTCTGTGGGCTCATGCATCCTGATCTACTTGGCAGGTCAAGGTTCATTCTTAAGTGCTAGACACCCAACTCGCCCTTGCACAACCCAGAAAAAAAAAAAAAAAAAAAAAAAAAAAAAAAAAAAAACA
>PVIH01005449.1:74429-87115 GCA_004025045.1 Sigmodon hispidus | reverse complement strand
TTTGTGCGCTGTGCTGGTCATGGTTAGGGAAGCATTGCCATGTATGGCACTTCACATGACGAATTTGATGCTCAACAGTGTTATAGAAGCTGGGGTGAAAAAGAGATGCAGTGCAGGCTAGCCCCAGCTGGGTCCTGCCATGACATCATTGCAGTTGTTGAGATGTACACGGAAAAGCTTGGGTGGGGGTGGTTCAGAACCCGCCTCACCTCTGCCTATTACCACAGCTGCTACTGTCAGAGTTGGGACCACAGCGCTTCTCTCAGGGCTTCCTGGGCTCCCCTCAGATAACTGGGGTAATCTTATGGTAAGAGTCACTGATTTGCCGGTAGCGCAGAGCAAGGAAGGGAGAGGGCAGCGGAGAGGCAGCCAGGAAATGACCAGCATTGGGGCTCCCCCTATGGGACAGCAGAGCTGTGGTCAGAATAAAGGCAAAGAGGGAAACTATTGCCCAGGGGTGGGATAGTGTAGAAAGACAGCTGTGTGTGACCTGGAGGCCAAGGCTCCCATTCCTCCCGCCCCCTCCCCCCTGTCAGAGAGCAGCTGAGATCTTAGAGAGGAAGGTTCCAGGACATTCACTGCCTTCTACCTCTTGCCCCTAGGAGGCCCGGGCCATCCTAACCTTTGCTCTAGACGGTGTGGAGCAGAAGCTACTGATGTCCACCACCAAGGGCCTCTATTCTGACGCCGAGGTATGAGTGTAGGGGTAGAGGCACAATCCAGAACCTTCTCTCCCTTATGACAGCAAGCTGTTTACATCCTTGTGGGTGGGTGGGTGGGTGTGTTTTCAGGGCTCAGTTCTTACGGTGCTTGCCTGTTTGAGCCACAAGTTTATTCTCGGCACTTGGGAGACAGGCAGGCATACAGGGCTAGCCTGGTCTACATGGAGAGTTCCAAACCAACCAGGGGAACATCGTGAGAGCCTGTCTTAAGGAACAAACAAAAGAGGAAGTTTCTCTGTAACAACTTTAAAGAAAGGAAGGCCTGAGTCTCGGATTACAGGGTTCATCTTGAATGCTGTGATGTGTCTGTCTTAAGGTCCCCAGTCCGCAGCATAGAGCAGTGCCACCCACAATTGTGAGTTTCCTAGGGACAGGGCTTGAAAACTTGGTCTGTACGTGTATTTCTTCACCGGCCCTGTGGATCTAAGCCTATGTGGTGGGGAAGATTTAAGTCTGTCATTTCATGGTTCTTCAAGGTATTTGGGTTGGGCATGGAGGCTTATATTTGGGATCAAAGCACTACAGAAGCTGGGGCAGGCGCACCGCTGTGGGTTCCGGGCCAGTCTGAACTGTATAGTAAAAACTTGTCTCCAAAAAGAGAGAGGGAGGGTACTAGGTAGATCTCATGGCCCTCACCTTTCCTCAGGTCTCAGCAGGCTAAGGTGGGAGAATCACCAAGATTGAGATTATGCCGAGCTATACAGGTCTAGGCCAGCCTGGGCTCCATCGTGAGTTCGAGGCCAGCCTAAGCTATATAGTGAGACCCTGTCTCAAACAACAGTGAGAAGGATTTGAAGGCGCTAAAAAGGGAGGCGAGCTTAGGGGTCCTGAGGATGTGGCTTTATTGGTAGAGGGTTTGTCCAGCGTGCATGAGACCCTGGGTTCCATCCCCAGTGCCATATAAAACCGATGAGGCAGGAGGATTGTTCAGGGCCCTTATGTGTATGTCTCGTTACAGGTATGCACCACCACCATCATGGGGTGGGGGTTAGGAGGTGGTGAAGAAGGAAGTAGCTGGTGTGATGAGGAGTAACAGGGGAGCAGGTACTAGGTTTAGGGACTTGTTTTGGGAGTAACCTTGGGCACTAACTGGCTTCTCCCTTTCCAGTTCCAGCAGTGCCTGGCTGCTGCCCAGGCCGCCTCACAGCATATCTTCCGCTTTTACCGGGAATCACTGCAGAGGCGCTATTCCAAGAGCTGAGACAAGCCAGGGCGGGATGCCCCTCCCACCACGCCCGCCGCCTCCAGTTGCCATGTGCCAGCACCTCACTTTACCTCTCTCTGTGCCCATGTGACTTCCTGTTCTATAGCATCAGAGGCTCCTGTGCCAGGCCGGGGCAGGGGGATCACAGACATTTCCAGGCCTGGGCACAACTCCCCTCACCAGGACACCATTAAAGGGAGCTCAACCTCTGTTGAGTGAGTGAGTGAGTCAATAAGCAATGATTCTGATGTCTGAAGAGCACCCACTCATCAGGCCTGCTGGGTGCCAAGAAGTTGGCACTGACTAGGACCCAGGGTGAGAAATAGGCATGGTGATACATGCCAACAGTCTTACCATCTCATGCAGTGAGGCCAGCCTGGGCTACCCGAGACTTTTTTTTTTTTTTTTTTTTTTTTAAGTTTATTTACTATGTATACAGTATACAGAAGAGGGTACCAGATGTCATCATAGATGGCTGTAAGCCACCATGTGGATGCTGGGAATTGAACTCAGGACCTCTGGAAGAACAGTCAGTGCTCTCAACCCCCTGAGCCATCTCCCCAGCCCCGAGACTGTCTTATTTTTAAAGAAAGCCCAGCAGTTAGGAGCTTTTGCTCTTCCAAAGGATCTGAGCTCAGTTCCCAGCACCCACATCAAGCAACGCATAATCACCTGTAACTCCAGCTGTTGGGGATCAGACATCTTCTTCTGGCATCTCTGGGAATTTACATACACAGACAAAATTAAATCTAAAGTGAGGATTAGTTTGTGGGGGTTAGTAAATTCTTTATCAGAATGCCTTCACAGGCAAGGGTTGTGCAGCCAAAGATACCCCTGAAGTGTGGCGGTGAGCTCTTGGGCAACATGGAGAGTCCCAGGGTGCAGGCAGGAGGGAGAGACATCTACATGGGGCTGCCAGCAGAATTCTCAAGGTCCATATTCATCACCCCCATGAAATGGGGCTGACATAGTCCTCATGTAAAGATGACATAAGGGCCAGGTAGCTAATGTGTGGTCACCAGCCTTCCATCACAGTGGCATTTAACAGCCAAACTCCTACCTCTTTATTACTGATGTTCTCACATATCATTTTGTGGTCGCTCCTGAGTATGGGGCAGACGATTCACCTGTTTGGTCTCACCAGCATTTTGCTTCCTAAGGATCCACCCCCTTTTTAACATAGCCAGGCAGTGCCGGTGCTTGCTTCTAGTCCCAGCACTCGGGAGGCAGAGGCAAAGACAGGCAGCTCTCGGGGTTGGAGGCCCATTCTGCAGGAACCACGGGGACTTGGTTGAAGTGGGTTTGAAGAGCCATCAGGGAAGATGTTTGGTCTCTAGATGATTTGGGCTGTCAGGGTTCTTTTTCCCCGAAAGAAAAGGAAAAAAAAGTTATGTTAGCAGAGGAGTCATGCTCACATCAGTGAAGCCCACATAAATAGTTGTGGCTCCAAGACATACTTTGTTTTTCAAGACAGTCTCACTATGTAGCTCTTGAGTGGCCTGGAACTATATAGAGACCATGCCTCTGGCCCTCATCACCACCTCAAACATCCCACCCCCCCACCCCCAGCTGGATTTCTTTGTGTCTCCCTGGCTGTCCTTGAACTTACTCTGTGGACCAGGCTGGCCTCAAACTCAGAGACCTGCCTGCCTCTGCCTCCCGGGTGCTGGGAGTGGCAACTTCAAATGTTGCATCAGAGTCTCACTAAGCCATCAAATTGGCTCTCTTTGCCCACTAGTCCTGATTTAAATCTAGGACCTGGTGCATGCTAGGCAAGGCCTTAGGCTATCACTAAGCTCATCTCCAGGCCAATTTGAACTTGTGATCCTCCTGCCTGGGCATTCTGAGTTACCAGGATACTGAGCACTGCTCTCGGGCCCTACCTCACCAGTGGTTTCCTTTCCTTGTGATTACGGACATCTGCTATGGGAAGAGCTTGGAGGCAAGCATCGGGCTAACACACTGTCCTGTCCCCGCTCAAACTCTGAGGTCTGGTGTTAGTCACAGCCTGTTAACCTTGCGGGTCCTTCCTTCTCTCTGGTACCCACGTCATTCCACCCTGGACACGCCCAAACACAGACTCCGATTGGCTTCAGGGTTCCTTTAATCTCACATTGTTTCCTTTGGGATGGGGAGTGGCCAGGAAAGCATCCGACTCCCATTTCTGGATGATGTGGTCCTCAGCGTTGCTACCATATGCACCAGGATTATCCATTCCTCTCATGGGTTCACTGGGCCTCTGGCCTCTGCATTCACAGTGGGGGCCGGAGGGCAACTATGGCGGGCCTCCGGAGGTAAGGTAGGCAGCCAAGGTCACCAGGGCGGCCGTGTATGTGCACAGGCCCAGCCCTACGGCTAGGACCCCCAGCAGGAAGGCACGGCAGGAGGTGGCCCCTGCCCCTTGGACGTCCCCCTTGGCCCAAGGCTTGGTCTGTAGAGGTAGTGGTAACCAGTGTTCCCCTCACACTCCACCCTGCTCCCTGTAGCTCTCCCCGTACCCAGTGTAACTGATTCGTCTTTTCCAAAATTGTGATTGGGACACAGGATTGCCCCAACTGGACAACTAATAAAAGAATGTTTCCATATGTGGTGGTGACACTTATTTAATCCCAGCAGTTGGAAGGCAGAGGCAAGAACCAGGGATACACAGAGAAGCCTCGGAGGGGGGGCGGGGTTTATGCCAGTGTCCTAACTCAACTGATCTGCACCCTAAAAGAGGGATTATTTCCGTTTACTGAGGGAAACCTATGGTTCATACTGGCTCCCCAGTCTCGTTAGAATGAATTTCCAAGCCCTCATCACCTCTCTGGGTTCAGGAAATATGTCTGGGTTTTCCTCCTAGCTTCCTTCCTCTGTTGTATTTTGTTTTGACACAAAGTCTCAGGTTAGCCCGGGGCTCCCTTTGTAGCCAAAGATAACTTTGAATTTAGATCTTCCTGCCTGCTAGACAAGCACTCTGCCAACTGAGCTGTAGCCTCAACCCTGTCCCTTCCTTGTGGTTTCTTTTGAGACAAGATCCCAGTTTGCAGTCAGGTTGGCCTTGAACCACCTCCTCAGCCTCCCAAGACTGCCTGGGATTAATTACAAGCCATCACCACCACATCAGGTCATGCCTATGTGTTTCTATGGAAAGGCTTCTCTCTAGCCCACCCACCACCACCTGAAGCATAGCATGGTTCCTCTTGGTTCTTTTTCTTTTTTTGAAACCCAGCACCCTCCCAGTCCCAAACCCAGACTAACCTTGTGGGCCAGACAGAAGGCAGCGATTCCCACAGGCCAAAAACAACACAGGACAGAGAAGACTGCCAGGCCAAGGTGGTCGTGGGGCGGAAGAGGTGAGAGGCGGTCTCCTCCATCATAATCTGGGTCACTGTCAGTGGATGATGTGTCCTAGGGACAGGAGAGTCTATGTGGGCATCCACTCACCTTCCCTGCCCCATCACCTCCATAGAGTGCGTCCCTGGGGCCTCCCCAGAGACAAAAGCATTCAACGAAGTGGCCTTTAGACTTCTCTGTTCACTGGATCCCTTGGAGGGGAGGCTGCAGATACTTAGGGCCTCCAGAGAGACCAGCCCCCAGGGCGCTGAGTTCCTTCTCAAGGTTCCAACTGTGGGAAGACTTATAATCCCTCAATGGGAAGCTCTGAGGTGGGGACAGACTTTACCCTGGCTACCAGAACCTGCAAAAGAGATGGGGAGTAAAGACACTCCAATTAGGGGCTGGAGAGATGGCTCAGGGGTTAAGAGCACTGGCTACTCTCCCAGAGGAACAGGGTTCAATTCTCAGCACCCACATGGCAGCTCACAACTGTCTGTAACTCCCATTCCAGAGATTGACACCTTCATACCAATGCATATAAATACAGCTAAATAATAATAATAAAAACCTCCAGTGTCCTAAGTTGCTAGGACAAACCTGCCAGCCAAAAAGGATCCTAAAGCCAGGAATACTGTAATCCTAGACCTGGTGGATCAGGAGGCCTGCCTGGGCTATATGAGACCTGGGGTTGGGGGGGGGCACCAAAATCTTTCACTGTTATCTACAGGCAGCTCAGCAGGAGCAAACTAGATCCTCTCTGAAAGGTGGTAGGCCTCCAAATAATTGATCCTAGAAATACTTTTCTCAAACAAAATGACCAGCACACAGTCAAATACAGCAGACACACAACTGATGAACAGGAACTTGGAGGTACTGTACAGCTGTCAAAGTCTTCACTGCTAGGACCAATCAGAAACAGTAAAACAGTGTAGCAGGGTGTTTTCAAACTTGTTTTGTACTTGTTTCGATTTTAGACGGGGTCTTACTGTGTAGCCCCAGGCTGTTATATGTAGCTCTGCCTGTCCTGGAACTCACTCTGTAGACCAGGCTGGCCTCAAACTCAGAGATCCACCTGTCTCTGCCTCGAAAGTGTTGAGGTTTTTTTTTTTTTTTTTAAAACTTTATTCATTTATTTATTTGCCTTGGTGTTTGCCCGGAACTGGAACCACAGACAGCTGTTAGCTGCCATGTGGGTGCTGGGAATCGAACCCGGGTCCTCTAGAAGAGCAGACGGTGCTCCCAACCGCTGAGCCATCTCTCCAGCCCCAAGTGTTGAGATTTAAGGTACACCAAAACCACTTCCTCCAAAAGCTCTTTGGGCATTTTAAGTGAGGCTTCTCCCACCACCCCCAGCAGCTGTGTGGTAGGTCCTCCCTTTCCTGGAGTCCCAGCAGGTTTGTGACAGAATGTCACATGGTTAACTACAAAATTTCCTAGGAACAGGTAATGTAAATCAGGCCAAGTCAGAGGATTGAAATTTCAAGTCCTGCCTGAACTACAGAGTGAATTCAAAGTCAGCTTGGGCAATTTAACAAGACCCCACCTCAAGTAAAATGGGAAATGGGGTGGTGACTTCTGCCTTTAATCCCTAGAGGAGCAGAAATTCAAGGTCATCTTCAGTTACATGGTTTAAGGCTAGTCTGGGCTTTATGACACCATCTCACAAAAAAGAAACCAGGTGGGGGCTGGAGAGATGGCTCAGCGGTTATGAGCACCGTCTGCTCTTCCAGAGGACCCGGGTTCGATTCCCAGCACCCACATGGCAGCTAACAACTGTCTGTAGTTCCAGTTCCAGGCAAACACCAAGGCAAAATAAATAATAAATAAAGTCTTTAAAAAAAAAAAAAAGAAAGAAAGAAAGAAACCAGGTGGATGGCACAGGCCTGCCTTTCCAGTCTGAAAGTTTGAGGTCAAAAGATGAGGGTTAGCTGAAGAATTCAAGACCAGCATGGAAAACAAATCTTGTCTCAAAGAATATCAAAGTGTAAAAATAAAAATGAAAGACATGTTTCACAATGCGAGCAAGGAATATGACATTCTAAAAGTGGCTTTAAGCTGGGCGTGTTGGCATAAACCTGTAACTCCAGCATTCTTGGAGGCTGAGGCAGAAGGAGGAGTTTTAAGGCCAGCCTGAGATACACAGACCCTGTCCCAGGAAAAGGGGACTGGGGACTGGAGATATGTCTGAGCGGATACTGCTCTTGCAGATGACCCAAGGTTAGGTTCTTAGTATCCACATGGAGAGTTCCAGGGGATCTGAAAAGTGAGAAAATACTCACAAGCACGGGCACACACACTTAAAAATAAGGGCTGGAGAGAGACATCAGTCCCTGGTTAAAAATGCTGGCAGAGGATCCAAGCTGGATTCCCAGCGTCCACCCACATGATAGCTCCCAGTCATCTGTAACCCTATTCTCAATGGATCCAGCATCCCCTTGCAGCCTCCAAGGTAATGCATGAATATAGCACACAGATACATACAGGCAAAACACCCATATACTTAAAAATAATAAGTGAAAATCTGAAATTTGGGGCTGGAGAGATGGCTCAGAGGTTAAGAGCACTAACTGTTCTTCTAAAGGACCTGAGTTTGATTCCCAGCATCCACATGGCAGCTAACAACTGTCTGTAATTCCAAGATCTGACACCCTTACACAGTTATACATGCAGGCAAAACACAAGTTCATATAAAAATAAAAATAAATAATTAAAAAAAAACAAACTGTGAGTCCCAAATAAACTTTAAAAAAATCTGAAATTTTAAAAACTATATTTTAAAGCAGAGGGGAGGGGAGACAGCAGTGTGGATCAGCAGGTAAAATCACTGGTCAAAGCCTTAAGGCTTTGACACCAGGTCATAGTAGAAAAAAACCAAAGACTGTCTGTGTGTCCTGCTCTCAGTCCATACATACCCGCACACACAAATAAAGCCACGACTGTATGGGTTCTGGAAAAAGAGAACTTGGTCAGAAGAAAGATAGCAAATAAAAATGAAGGAATGAGGGGCTGGAGAGATGGCTCAGCGGTTAAGAGCACTGTCTGCTCTTCCAGAGGACCCGGGTTCGATTCCCAGCACCCACATGGCAGCTAACAACTGTCTGTAGTTCCAGTTCCAGGCAAACACCAAGGCAAATAAATAAAGTTTAAAAAAAAAAATCAAGGAATGAGGTGTGCAGTCTGGAGGGAGAAAAAAAAATGTACTTAGGAAGCAGAGCCAGGTGGTTGTCTCTAAGTTTAAGGCCAACCTGGCCTACATGGAGAACTCCAAGTTAGCCCTGGCTTCACAGACAAACCCTGTCTTATACAAAACACACAAAAATTCCAAGATTTCCAGCCAGTCCCTACACGGTCAAGTGAGACTCCAGACCTAGAAGATTCCACCAGCAGCCTGATGCCCCTACCTCAAGGTCAGGCTCCCCCAGGCCAGCGTTCACAGAAGGAAGAGGTGGCAGAAAGAACTGTGGACCCCTCAGGGACTCTGCAAAGGCTGTTTCTGGGAATGGGAGTCCCAGATCTGGTTTGCCAGACGTGGGAGACAGGAGGTCACAGGCTTCGCTTGCCAGCAAAGGTTGTCGGAGTTCCTGTATGCTGGTGGTGTCCATGACTCTGGGGAGAGGAGAGGAATCCTGGAGACAGAGAAAAACAAATTCAAATTCCACAAGTCTTACCTTCATCCATCACCTCTGGCTATTGGCTTTGGAGAGGTAAGTGAGTTCAAAGCCCCTCAGATTCATTTTACAGATAGAAAAACAAACTGGAGAATTAAAAAAAAATGTTTGCCTAACAGACAATTTAGAGTTCCAGACAATCAATTCTGGAATTCTTTCATTATATACCTGTTGCACACTCACTATAAATCATACCTTGCACATTTGTTTGCCCCATGAGCCCTCTCCACACATACACTCCATCCCCAGGCTCACATGCCCTTCCCACCCATCCAGACCCACACCTTTCCCTCTATAATATGCTCATCCATCCCCCTACCCGCAGTGACCCAGGAACTCCACCCTAGGGCGCACACACCTAACTCTTACACTCAGTTCCCAGGACTGCTGTCACGCGTCCCTCTCAAGGGAAGCCCACCCACATCCTGTCATCTGCCAAAGGTCTCGTTGAGCACTTGCTGCAAATGATAGTGGCTCCCCTCGGAAACAAGTCCGAGGCCGGCAACGTTCTTACGTATCCGTATGTATCCCTGAGCCTGCTTGTACAATGAGTCCTCAGCCTTGCAGCATCTGAAGACGCAAACACCTCCCAACATACAGAAACCTCAACACCCACCCACCACCGCAATGCTTCTTAGCTCTCATCGCGTTCATTGCACACCTATCCAACTCAACCCGTGGTATACCTTGCCGCCCCCTTTCCACCGCGTCACAACATCTCCCCGCTGGCCTGTCGCCTTAGCCCACCTGGTTCATTAACGCCCCCACCCCCAAGCCCAGCATATGTACTGTTCACACTCACCCAGAAATATCTCTCTGATTCTATTATCCCCTACCCCAGATCGTTCCAAAACCTAGCCCAGGTCCTTGCCAAAGGTTCACCCCCATCCCTTCCTCGCCTCCGCAACGCCAGGACCCCGAGGGAGGAGCACTGTCCTCATCTCCTCTCCTCACCGCTCACTGCAAGGCGCCCGACCTCCTAGGGTCTCTCAGGACGCCCACCTTGCCCTGCTGCCCAGAGATGGGCAAACCTGAACCCTGTGATCGGGCGTCCGGAGTACCCGGCGCGGGATCTGAGAGCTGCGCTGCGCTTGAGTCTCTGCGCCCCAGCCCCGCAACGCGCGGGGGAGGGAGGGGGAGGAGGCGGGGCGACAGCTCCAGACTCCGCCCCTCCGCTGCGCCCCGGGAGGGGGCCTTGAAGGCGGACTCCTCCGACTTTGGGGTCCCAGAGATAGCAGCTTTTCCTCCCCAACCCAGACTCTCAAACCTGTTGATTGGAAGATGGAGCAACACCCACCCACCTCCCCAATTATCCAGGCCTCTCCTGGCTGGACCCCACCTCCCTCACCCCAAAACAGGTGGTGACCCAATAACAACCGATAATAATGATGACAACATCAACTACAGATTTGTGCCTCGTTCTAGGTGCTTTAAACATACACAGCCACAGAACACTTCTAAGAAACACTGTGTATGGTCATCTTTTCAGGGCAGCAAAGAGCACAAAGAATTGAAATAACTGATCGTGAACACTTGTTCATGAGTGCGGATGTTACCCCTGGCCCTGTGCTGGGTCCTTTACCTTCAACAGTGCATGCATTCATTCCCTCAATAGCTTCGGTTTTCACCCTTGCTGGCTGCTGTGCCCAAATTAGCAAATGGAACCTGTACCAGCAGACGGTAACCTAAGGCAGAGTTCCTTGTTGACCCCGGGGGTGAGGGGGTGGGGGGAGGATAGGAACCGAAATAGGAAAGTTGAGTGAAGCTTCTAGAAGACAGAGGCTGAGGAAAGGTCCAGGATAGGATGCTATTATAATTTGCTAATTCATCTTTTAGTGGTGCCGGTGCGATCCATGATTCAGGGTTGAGCTTTTCTTTCTTTTTTTTAATTTTTTTTTTTTTTTTTTTGCCTTGGTGTTTGCCTGGAACTGGAACTATAATAGACAGTTGTTAGCTGCCATGTAGGTGCTGGGAATTGAACTCAGGTCCTCTGGAGGAGCAGTCAGTGCTCTTAACTGCTGAGCCATCTCTCCAGCCCCCAGGGTTGAGCTTTTCATGCACAGGTTCCTTGCAGGCGTTTCAAAGCATTTGATGTGTAAAATTTGGACCATAGCTTCAGCTCTCTGAATCTTTATTTCTTCATCTGAAAACTCAGGACATATGTCCAGCCTCCAAGATGTGATGACATACATATTTTCATTCTTTTTATTACATGTATTTGTTTATTTAGTGTGGTGCTTTTACAGCAAGCCTGTGTAGAAATCAGAAGACACGGGTGGAGAGATGGCTTAGTGGTTGAGAGCACTAACTGTTCTTCCGGAGGACCTGGGTTCAATTGCCAGCATCCACATGGCAGCTAACAACTGTCTGTAATTCCAAGATCTGGCACCCTTATACAGTTACACATGCAGGCAAAAACCAATTCACATAAAATAAAAATAAGTATTAAAAAAAAAAAGAAATCAGAAGACAATTTGTAGGAGGTAATTCTTTTCTTCCACCAGGTAGGTTCCTGGGCTTGAACTCAGATCATCAGGTTTAGGAGCTTCTTTTCCCACTGACTCATTCTAACAGCCCAACATATGGATTCGGCAACAAATACCCACACATTTACCCAAAGTCTAGCAAAGACAGTGCGATGAACATGTGTAATGTGTTTATCCATGATATTGTTCATAATTCATGTCTGTTCAACTGACAAAGAACCCCCGGTCATCCAGGCACCTCCCCTTTCAGGGAGCCCACCCAGCTTGCACTACCTCCTTTTCCTGAAGTCCTCCATCTGGCCAGACAGGAGGATTCCCCAGCCTGATGGAGGGCCATGGAGTTCCCTAGCTCTAGGATGCCAGGGCTCTGTGCCAAGAGTTCAGACGCTCAAGCTGGCATGGGCCCCACTCCCAGGGAGACCAGATGGCGTCTGGGAGTGTGCTTGGCTCAGCCCAAGTTTCCGGCAGGGAGACCCACAGGAGGAGCAGTGCCAGGGGCAGGGGGCAGGATGGTTTCTCCAGGAGGGATTTACTAGCTTTTTTTATTCTAAATTGTCATTTGTACTATGTAAGAACTGCCAATGTGTTCCGTTTGGGTGTTGCTCCTGACTGTTCCTATTAGCATCAGCTCAGAAGGGGCGAGGATTTGTTCTCTTTTGTTCATGGCAGTGCCTCAGGCCTGAAACAGTGCTTGGCACAAAGCAAGCCTTACTTTGAGGCTCATGGAATGAGGGAATGGATTCCTACTAGCCTTAATTTTCCATGGGATCACTGAGCTCTTACCATCCCAGAGGTGAATTCTTTAAGGATTTGCACAAACCAACAAATTCCTGTCAAGTTAGAACCATGACCACCATCAGCCTTATAGAGTCTACCCAGCCCACTCCATCCAAAAGCACAGGAAAAGCCTGGGTTCTTATTTCTTATTTTGTGTTTTGTGCTGTGTGAATGTGGATTGAGTGAGTGGTGTGTGTGTGTGTGTGTGTGTGTGTTGCTAGAGAATCTAGGACTTCCTGTATACTAGTGAGCAACTGTGTCCTAGCCATACCCTCAGTCTCTCACTGAGGGATTCTAGGCAGGGGCTCTACCACTGAGCCACACCCCAGCCCCTCACTGGGGGATTCTAGGCAGGGGCTCTACCACTGAGCCACACCCCAGCCCCTCACTGGGGGATTCTAGGCAGGGACTCTACCACTGAGCCACACCCCAGCCCCTCACTGGGGGATTCTAGGCAGGGGCTCTACCACTGAGCCACACCCCAGCCCCTCACTGGGGGATTCTAGGCAGG